>CAUYMX010053726.1:0-39151 GCA_963573855.1 Lepilemur septentrionalis | reverse complement strand
CAACCTCAAACTCCTGGGCTCAGGCGATCCTCCTGCCTCAGCCTCCCAAGTAGCTGGGACTACAGGCATGCGCCACCATACCTGTCTTATTTTTTCTATATATTTTTAGTTGTCCAATTAATTTCTTTCTATTTTTAGTAGAGACTGGGGTCTCGCTCTTGCTCAGACTGGTCTTGAACTCCTGACCTTGAGCGATCCTCCCTCCTCAGCCTCCCAGAATGGGAGATTACAGGCGTGAGCCACCGCGCCCATCCCTGTCATTCATTTTTTTCATTCAACTTTACTTTCCCTATTCCTCCTTGAACATAACTTTATGGGTAGCTCGGTTGCTTGAATAATCTTTCTTCTGATGAGCTGCCTTACTGTTAAGTAAAATTTCTTCTCTGGAGCTTAGTAACTTATCCTTGTTGTGGGTGGGGGGAGGATTTTGCTTTGGGTGTCTTTTGCCTGGATTTTATTTTTGAGGCTTTTGTCCTGCTGAGTAGGCAAGGAGCTCTTGCTGCTTGGGGAAGGAGGAGGAAAGCAAACCACTGTTGTCACTGGCTGTGGCCTGCCTTCCTGGCCAGTGCGATGCGTGGCTCTTTTTTTTTTTTTTTTAATTTAAAAAAATTTTTTTTCAATGACTAGCTCTTTGAAAAGCAGCTGCTTAAGTCTGTCCTGTGATTCTCGTAGGAGGACAGAAAAGTGTCTTGTGTTTGACTTTCTACACTCCGTGGCTTGGTCATTTCCGGAGTGGTGTCATCGCTGTGTCTTTGAATGCAGGGGACCGCCTTTGCCCCATGGCATTCATTCCGTTTCCTATTAAAGATGCAGGAGCTCTGCGGGCGGAGCTTGAGCCAGGCAGCTGTCTTTGAATAGCTCTTCCTCCCGGTGAGACGAAGCATCTTTTTCATCTTACATGAGCAATCTACCGGGGTTTGCAGATCCAGGTGTTTGCAGACCCATCGCATGCTGACTTCAGTGGTCCCTGTCTCTGAACGTCCCTTTCCTTGCCAGTCCTTAACCACCTAGATGCCAGCCTGTATTCTTAGCTGTGCCCTTTGGGTATAGTTCTGTTTTCTAAATACATTTTGAGAGTTAGCAGCAACATCGTCTTTGCCTTTTTGATTTTGGGGTATAAATTATAGTGCCTGTCGAGGTTTACAGACAATAATTATTCAAGAAATAGATTTCACTTATGCGACAGAAATGCTCGTGTAACTGTTTGAAGGCTCTCATCAAGCAGTGTAGGTGACAAAGACGGTATTTTGCAAGTGGAGGAACTGTGGCACCACATAATTACATGTTTAGTGGAGGGTCACATATATTCTCTATGTTTGTAGATTTCAGTGTTCTTTCTTTTTGACAAGACCCTGTTACTAAGAGGCTGACATTTTATTGTTGCAATGCCCCCAGAATGCTTCGTTGCACATTGAATTGGGTATTTGGACTTAGGACTCTGAAAGGCAAAAAAGCACCTTGCTTTTGCTTTTCCTCATCAGTCACGTACAGATGTCAATCAGTGCTTGCTAATGTCATTCTGTTTGGAAGGCTCCCCTGCAAGAGGCCTGTAGAAGGTGAGAGCCCTGGAGCTGGGCGACCTGGGCCCTCTTCCTGTCCACCGGCTCAGGAGATTTGGAGTAAGGTACTGTAGTCAGGGCCTCAGAAACATCTGCAAAGTGATTAGGAGATCTCCAAGTTTCTTCTGCCTCTAGCATTCCATGGTTCTTTTCCTTTGTTTGTAAAACGCTATAATATAAGTATGGAAGACCCACTTTTTCTTGAAACTAGACATCGTATGACTGGATGAAGACATAGACTCTTGAGGCTTTATTACAATCAATTAGAGCAAGGCTTAGCATATAGTTTGAGAGTATGTCTTCCTGTTCCTTATTGACACACTTGAGTTAATGCAACTCAGCCATCTTATTTTTCTACTTTCCTTGTCTCTTCTTACACCTTTTTCCCCTAGACAACCTTTATTCTTTATTTTTTTCTCCCAACCACATCTTGACAAAGGAGTATACTGTATAGGAACATAAAAAGAAGCTGGCATTTTTTAGAGGATTTTAGAGGTGTGAACACGTCTACATAAACTAGAGTTGTCTTGAAGGTTCTTTGAATGAAGCAACAACCAACACACGTTGATCTGGGCTATGTAGCTGCTTACCCTTTCTACAAATTCTCATCCAGGTCCAACATGGTACTTTTATTCATTTGTTAGTTTTTGTTTTTGTTTTATTTCAGAGTATTAGGGAGGAACGAATGTTTTTGTTATTAATACATGGATATCTTGTATAAGGTTAAGTCGGGACTTTTGGGTGGGCTCGTCACCAGATGTTGTTAACTGTACCCAAGAGGTGAGTTTTCATCCCACACCTCTCCTCCCACCCTCCCCCTTCTTGGTTTTCAATGACCTTTACATCACTTTGTGCCCATGTGTGCCCATCATTTACCTCCCACTTATTAGTGAGAACATATGGTGTTTGGTTTTCCATTCCTGAGATACTTCAGTTAAGATAATGGTCTGCAGTTCCAACCAAGTTGCTGCAAATGGCGTTATTTCCTTCCTTTTTTATGGCTGAGTAGTACTCCATACACACACACCACTTTTTAAAAATCCACTCATGGATTAATGGGCACTTAGGTTGGTTCCATATCTTTGCAATTGTGAATTGTGCTGCTATAAACATTCAAATGCAGGTGTCTTTTTGATAAAATGACTTCTTTTCCCTTGGATAGATGCCCAGTAGTGGGATTGCTGGATCAAATGGTAGGTCTACATTTATGTCTTTGAGGAATCTCCATACTGTTTTCCACAGAGGTTGTACTAATTTGCAGTCCCACCAACAGTGTATAAGTGTTCCGTTCTCTCTGCATCCACGCCAGCATCTATTGTTTTTTGACTTTTTAGTAATGGCCATTCTGACACGGGTAAGGTGGTATCTAATTATAGTTTTAATTTGCATTTCTCTGATGATTGTTGATGTTGAGCATTTTTCTTATGTTTGTAGGCCATTTCTCTATCTTTTAAAAAACTTCTGTTCATGTCTTTTGCACATTTTTGATGAAGTTGTTTGTTTCTTCTTGCTGATTTGTTTGAGTTGCTTGAAGATTCTAGTTATTAGTCCTTTGTCGGATATAAAGTTTGTGAATATTTTCTCCCATTCTTTCTGTTTTCTATTCACTGTGTTATTTCCCTTGCTGTGCAGAAGCTTTTTAATTTAATTAAGTCCCATTTATTTATTTTTGTTGTTACTATATTAGCCTAATGGTCTTTTTCTTTGTAGGTTAGTTGTTGCTTTCATCTTGCAGCTTGCAGAATTTTCTCCTTCATTTTGACTTTGCCCAGGTTGATGGTGATGTGTCTTGGGGATGTCCTATTTGCTATGAATCTTCGCAGAGTTCAATGACTATTTTGTATCTGAATGTCTGAATCTCTCGTGATACCAGGGAAGTTTTCCTCAATAATTCCTTTGAATAGGTCTTCCATGCTTTTTGCTTTTTCTTCTTCTCCCTTAGGGATACCTATAATTCATTTATTGGCTCATTTCACACAGTCCCATATTTATCTGAGTGATTGTTCATTATTCTTTATGCCTTTTTCTGCATCTTTGACTGACTGGGTTAGTTCAAAAGCCTTGTCTTCAGGCTCTGAGATTCTTTCTTCTGCTTGGTCTAATCTGTTATTGGAGCTTTCTGCTATATTTTGTAATTCCCTAAATGACTCTTTCATTTCTTTAAGTTCTATTATATTCTTTCTTATGTTGTCTATCTGTTTAGTGAGTTTTTCATATTTTTCATTCATGTCATGAAATATTTTTTTGATTTCTTTCCGTGAGCCACCGCACCCGGCCTGCCATCTATATTTTGAATTCCACTTCTGACATTTCAACAATTTTGAGGCCACTGCGCCTGGCCTCATGTTATGCTTTTTGATGAGAAATTTTCAATGACTCCCCATTGATCTAGGGTGATTTCCAAACTTCTCAGTGATCCTAAAAAACCCAGTGTGGGCCAGGCGCGGTGGCTCATGCCTATAATCCTAGCACTCTGGGAGGCCGAGGCGGGAGGATCGCTCAAGGTCAGGAGTTGGAAACCAGCCTGAGCAAGAGCGAGACCCCGTCTCTACTAAAAATAGAAAGAAATTAATTGGCCAACTAAAAATATATAGAAAATATTAGCCAGGCATGGTGGCTCTTGCCTGTAGTTCCAGCTACTTGGGAGGCTGAGGCAGAAGGATCGCTTGAGCCCAGGAGTTTGAGGTTGCTGTGAGCGAGGCTGACGCCACGGCACTCACTCTAGCCTGGGCAACAGAGTGAGACTCTGTCTCAAAAAAAAAAAAAAAAAATAATACCCCAAAACTCAGCAAAGCACACAGCACATAGAAGATTCTCAGTAAATACGTCTTGGATAGATCATCTACGTTGAAAATATATCTCTATTTTTTCACATTTGATTCATTCTAATACCTATACATTTATAGTTTATTACATAGCTTTAAAAGCCTCAATATTTTCCCTTTACTTTAGAAAAAGGAACAAATGTGTGTTATTCTTGGAAAATTTATGTTGTCTTTCCATTTGTCATTTTCTGTTTAGGCCCTATTTGTAAAGTTTTTATGACTGATAATGTTTTTAGAGTGGAAGTCTATATAAAATATATAATTTTGGTTATTCTTCTCCAGAATGAAGGATTAAACTCTAAAGATTAAAAGAAAATTTCCACTGAAAGTTGGATTATGGCAGCCCTGTGGAGCACTTGCTGGTTTAGAAGTTGCTTTGGTCTTACTGTCAATAAATCCTGAGGATGTGAAGTGATAATGCTTAGCGTATTATATATATTTTTTCCTTTTTCTCTTTATGCTTTAGATAACAGAGCCAAGGAGTGGCATCTTGAAATACAATCTTCTTTTGATGTTGTCAGCTCCAAGCCAGTTGGTGGCCAAGTGACCGTAGCCATCCCTAAATTGCAAACACAACGGACATACAAAATTGAACTCCAGCCCGGGGAAAGGATTGTTGAGCTATCTGTGAAAATTAACAAGGTGAATGATGATACTTTCTGAGAAGCACTAGATGAAACGCAATACCTGTTCAAAAGAAATAGAAAGAATGGACGGAGTATGAAAGAAAAAAAATCTGCTTTCTCCATTTATAGTTTTCATTTTCTCCTCTATTTTTAACCTCTCGTATATTTAGTTTGAGTATGAGATAAGGAATGATTTTCCCCAAATTTTAAGATTAAGAAAATGGAGACCATGTGATTAATTTGGTAACCTTTTCCTTTGTTTTATTTTTATCATTATATTTTAATTTTTTTGTACAGTATTTGTAGTATCCTGAATGTACAATACATTCTATGCAGTATGGTTAAATAGCAGCAATTATTTTTGGTACTTGCCAGTTATGTGAATATTGGTGCTTATTTATTCTACAGGCAAAATTCGAATTCTAAACTCACGGTCTTTCATAGGTTGAAGGGGAACGGATTTTTCCTTTGCTTCTTCCTTTTCCTAGTCCTCCAACTCATGATTGGGAACCGAAAAGAGTGGAGCAAAATAACATTCAGTAACTGTTCAGATAAAGGAAAACTCAAAATGATTTCTAGATCTTGGCTTGAAAGAAGAATAAACTTCAAAGTCCGATTCTAAGTGTTAAGAGTGTAGAATAAATACAAGCTTGAGTGTTAGCGATGGGGAGAGTTGTTTTTCTGAACGCCCTGTTATTCTGCTCTTTCCTTTCCCTGTTGATATATTAATGTTTGCTAAACTCCTTGCTTGTCGATTTTAAAATATTATCAATGGATTGGTGTGATTTGGCATAAGACAGATAGGGAGATTTATATTGTTTTAGAACCTAGAGTTTCTGTGCTTGACTATATGAGAAATTGACTATATGAGAAATGTGTGACATTACTTAAAATGACTTATCTTATGTCTTAAAAGAATATTACTGTAGGAACGTGGTGGCCTCACGGACATGGAAACCAGACTGGGTACAACATGACAATTCTTTTTGAACTAGATGGAGGCCTAAATATTGAAAAATCAGCAAAGGTAAGTAGGCACTTTAAAATATTTTGTGAAAAATTACATTTCTTGTTCATATAGTGTACAGATCTTCATAGGAAAAGAAGAAACCAACAAAACTCTTATAACCCCACCACTCAGAGATAATCTCTAGTAACAACATTCAAAAGCTTCTCGGTATCTGTCTGTATTTATATTTTTTAGTGGATCAGAATTTACATATTATTTTGTCAATAAATATTCTCCTGCTATGCTTTTAAATTGTACTTTATATCACAGTAATACATATGTATCATTTTAAAGCTCAAATATCACTAGAAGGTTCATATGAAAAATAAGATCCTTTTGCCCAACACTTCCTATTCCTGCTTCCCAGAACCAATAATTTTTAACGTTTACTTGTTTCTTCTCATTTTTCTAAATAAGATGTGTCTACTGGTGTTTTCTAATTTTTCAGTCCTGCCCAATTTGGGATACAGCACGAAGAATTGGAAAGAACTGGTCTTTCTTATTTATTAGCTATAGGCTACTGACTCAATCTCAAAATATGTAAAATAGGGACAGTAAAAATGAGATAACTTGGCTTTGCCTTATAGTGTGTAGTCAGCAGAAAGAGTGTTAATCCTCTTCATGGATTTCCTTCGTTTCTCCCGACCGATATTTGGTGTTCACCGTCGGCTGGGGCTGCACTCTGGCGTCGCCGCTCACATTCAGCATCACCTCCCCTGTGGGCCCGATGACATGCTGAGTTTGGAGGCATGTCCTTCAGGAGTTCATTTCCTGTTTTTCTTTTGTTCAATCCTACTGCATACTTTCTGGGACACTATGAACGTGTGTGCATGTGTGTGAGTGTGTGCATGTGTGTATGCATGTGCGTGTGTATGTGTGTGCACGTCAGTGTGAGTGTGTGCATGTGTATGTGTGTGCATATGTATGCGTGAGTGCATGTGTGTGCATGTGTGCACGTGAGTGTGTGCATGTGTGTGTGTGTGCACGCACACATGTACATGGAGAACGTCCCGGACCTGTCTAAAGGGCCACAGCATTCCCTCTCATGCTAACCCTCTTAGCAGAGGACACGTGCTCACTAGCATGTTGAATCACCTGTGTCGTCTTCATGAAAATGTAAACATTAATGAGTCATTCTCACTTACTGCAGAGAAAGAAACACTTGTGGAAATAATTTTTTTTCACTCAGGCTAACATGGTTGCATCATTTTTCCTTGCACATAAAGACGTCAGCTTCTGAGCTGAGCAGCAGCGGGAGTGAAGGGAGGCGGACTGCCCCACGCCTCGTGTGGATGCGTGTGTGCGATGGGCTCTTTGGCTGTGGCTGCTACAGAGTTTGTTACCTTTGTGGCTCATTCATTCTGTGAACACTTAGGGCGCCTGTGGGTCAGCTCCTTTGCTGGGCCCTGGTGATAGAGCCCTGAGTAAGACACTGCTTCCATTTCTCTCTGAGACCTTCACGGAGCTAATAATCTGCATGGGAGGTTAAATCGTTAAAAGAGCCATCATGGCCAGGCGCAGTGGCTCCCGCCTGTAATCCTAGCACTGCGGGAGGCCAAGGCGGGTGGATTGCCCAAAGTCAGGAGTTCGAAACCAGCCTGAGCAAGAGGGAGACCCCGTCTCTACTAAAAATACAGAGAAATTAATTGGCCAACTAAAAATATATAGAAAAAGTTAGCCAGGCATGGTGGCGCATGCCTGTAGTCCCAGCTGCTCGGGAGGCTGAGGCAGGAGGATCTCTTGAGCCCAGGAGTTTGAGGCTGCTGTGAGCTAGGCTGACGCCATGGCACTCACTCTAGCTTGGGCAAGAGAGTGAGACTCTGTCTCAAGAAAAAAAAAAAAAAGAGCCATCGCAATAATGCGTGATACGCACCCTAGAGGTACAGAGGGTGCTGTGGAGGCACAGAGCAGGGCCACTCTGGGAAGATTACTGGAGAAGGTGACATCTATGCCTGAGGGATAAGTAGAATTTGGCCAAGCAACATAGAAAGAGATAGCGGGAAAAGAATACACAAAGGCCCAGAGACTGGAAGGAATATCGCGTGTTTGCGGAAGTGTAAGAAATTTCCGTGGGCTCCGTTGGGTTTGGAGTTGGAGAACAAGGGATGGTGACGTGCAGGGAGGCTCGGGCGAGCTCCTGTGGGGCCTGCTGAGTCATGTGGAGGGACCAGCACTGTCCCCAAAGCAGTGGAATTCTAGGAAGGATTTTACGAAGACTGTGTAGATCAGATTGGAAGAATGGCCAGAATGGAGAGCCAGTTAGAAGACCGAGGTGGTAATTCAGGCACAAAAGGATGACTGCTCGGTCCACAGAATTGCTCAGGGAACAGAGAGGAAGAGCTAGCATATCAGGCTTGGTGACATGGGGGTGGGAGAAAAGAAGGAGTTAAGAATGTTTCCTCGGTTGCTGGTTTGGGCTGCTGAACAGATGGCAGTTTTGTTCTTTGAATTGAATTACTCACAAAGAAGAATAGGTTTCGGAGACGGGGCAGGGTGGAAATGATTTCATTGTTAGATGCAGTTCATCTGGAGTGATTGAGAGATACCCAAGGAATCATATCTGATGGGCGTTTCATGATATAGGAGCTTAGGAATTGGATCTGGGTTAAGGGTATAGATGTGGGAGTCAGCTGAGTAGAGTTCCTTGTAGCCGGGGTAGGGGATGAACTCCCTCAGGGGCCGCACGGAGAGGAGAGCTAGGATGGACCACAGGGAATCATGACAATCAGGGTGGGAAGGGAAGAGAAGCCCATAGAACCATCTAGGAAGGAATGGCTGGAGAAGTGGAGGGAAAACCAGTGTGAGTAGGGGAGTCACAGATGCCACAGGGAGAGAGTATTTTAAGAAGCAGGGCACTGCCAGGTGCGGTGGCTCACGCCTGTAATCCTAGCACTCTGGGAGGCCGAGGCGGGTGGATCGTTGGAGCTCAGGAGTTCGAGACTAGCCTGAGCAAGAGGGAGACCCCCATCTCTACTAAAAATAGAAAGAAATTAATTGGCCAACTAAAAATATATAGAAAAAATTAGCTGGGCGTGGTGGCACATGCCTGTAATCGTAGCACTCTGGGAGGCCAAGGCGGGCAGATCGCTCAAGGTCAGGAGTTGGAAACCAGCCTGAGTAAGAGCGAGACCTCGTCTCTACTAAAAATAGGAAGAAATTAATTGGCCAACTAAGAATATATAGAAAAAATTAGCCGGGCATGGTGGCACGTGCCTGTAGTCCCAGCTGCCCTGGAGGCTGAGGCAGGAGGATTGCTTGAGCCCAGGAGTTGGAGGTTGCTGTGAGCGAGGCTGACGCCATGGCACTCCAGCCCTGGACAACAGAGTGAGACTCTGTCTCAAAAAAAAAAAAAAAAAAAATCAAGAATTGAGAAAGATCCTTTAGATTGGCAGCAAGGAGATCACTGGTCCCTTTGAGCAAAATGAAAATCAAATTGCAGTGGGTTGAGGAATGGCAGACGCTGAGGAAATAGAGACGGTGAATGTAGACAACGCCAAGGAAATGTTTGCTTGGGAACCATGCCTGAGCCATGTGGTCATGGTGGCCAGTTGGGGTCAGCAGACTGGCTACATACAAGCAACTGAACAGATAAGTAAATATATTGAAGAAATGGGAGCCAGCCTGTTCACAGATGGAGAAGCTAATAGGGTGAATGTATGAATTTTAGTATTTATAGATAATAATAGATACAGAAATACGCGCGCACACACGCACATTTCTAGGAAGAGCAGCACTCCAATAGTAATGAATAGAGCTAGTTCCCACAGCTTGCTTTTTGAATACCACTTCCTACTAAAAGGAATCAGGGCCTTTGGAGAAATGACTGATTCCAAGGCTGGGCCCTGGAGTATCTTGCTATGTCAGGAAGTAAGGAGGTACTCAAGAATGACTGACACTTTGAAAGGACACAGGAGCCAGCATACTGGGACTTCCACTGGCCAAATCTGGGAAAATCTGAGCATTAAAATGAATAATGATGGTAAAAGCTTATAACTCATTGAACAAAATAGAAAAACTTTTGAGTGTGCATTGATATAAAGAAATAAATGAATAAATAAATGGAAGAGAAAGGAATGTTATTTCTTTCTTTTTTTTTTTTGAGACAGAGTCTCACTCTGTCACCCGGGCTAGAGTGCCGTGGCGTCAGCCTAGCTCACAGCAACCTCAAACTCCTGGAATCAAGAGATCCTCCTGCCTCAGCCTCCCGAGTAGCTGGGACTACAGGCATGCGCCACCATATCCAGCTAATTTTTTCTATATATTTTTAGTTGGCCAATTAATTTCTTTCTATTTTTAGTAGAGACGAGGTCTTGCTCTTGCTCAGGCTGGTCTGGAGCTCCTGACCTTGAGCGATCCTCCTGCCTCAGCCTCCCGAGTATCGAAAGTTATCCCTTGAAGTGAAATGCCAACTAATAAATGTAGAAGGAATGATGAAACTAGAAAAATAACCATGTGACTACTACCACAGTTATAAGTAATTCAGGCAAGAAATACGAAGAGATACTAAAACGAGAGGGTAAAGTAGCATGAAATATGGGCTATTTCTATTGCCTGATGGCATTGCTGCACAAAATGTTTATTAATTATAATGGAGAAAACAATATAGTGGAGAAACCTACTAGATGTTGTCTTGATTAAGCTATCATCGTCACCAATGAGACAAAGTGACGTCGTGTGCATCTGATAAGCTGCCACAAGAAGAACTTAGCATCACTTCTGTTTGTGCAGCCGAAGGCAGAGAACCTCAATCTAATTATGAGGAAGCAACAGACCATTCCCATTTGTTAAAATCTTTGAATCTGGCCAGGTGCGGTGGCTCATGCCTGTCATCCTAGCACTCTGGGAGGCTGAGGCAGGAGGATCGCTCAAGGTGAGGAGTTCGAGACCAGCCTGAGCAAGAGCGAGACCCCATCTCTACTAAAAATAGAAAGAAATTAATTGGCCAACTAAAAAATATATATACATAGAAAAAATTTGCTGGGCATGGTGGTGCATGCCTGTGGTCCCAGCTACTCGGGAGGCTGATGCAGGAGGATCGCTTGAGCCCAGGAGATGGAGGTTGCTGTGAGCTAGGCTGATGCCACAGTACTCTAGCCTGGGCAACACAGTGAGACTCTGTCTCAAAAAAAAAAAAAAAATCTTTGAATCTACTGCGATCTTCAGAACTGTCGATGACAGAGGGAGGCACTGTTCCACTTTGGAAGAGACTGCAGAGACGCAGCAACTGGGTGCAGCGCGTGTGATCCTTTTGTGATCATGTTATTAGGGCAGCTGCTAAAACTTAAGGAGGGTACAGGAGTTCCCTGTACCATTGTTGCAGCTTTTCTGAAAGTTTGCAATGGTTTCAGCATGGAAAAATGATGCCATTAAGAGGATGAAAAGCAACAGCAAAGTCCTGATGGGAAGGGGCTGGCAGAAAGGGAAAGACTGAGAAGAGGGAAGAGTGGGAGATGGTGGAGAGGGCAGGGTCTCCGGTAAGGCAGGCGACGACAGTGTCCCCCACACTGGTGGCTGGATTCACTTTGGGACGAGGGGCTCTGTATCCGCTGTAACTGGGGTAAAAGAAAAAAATCACGTATGTAGAGGAGAGGATGAAGCTTGAGGATGGAGGTAATTCTGAAGGTCTCCAGGACCACTTAAAGTATATTTTCTTTCTGTGGAACTCGCAAACGTTTCTTTCAGTGGAGTTTTAAGAGGAAAAAGTGAACCTAAGAAAGAAAAGTTTAAGGAGTTCTGGTCAAATAACTATTTTTCTCTCCTGAGAATTAGGAAGTAATGTCTGCTGAGCATGACGGGCAAGTTAGAAATTTGAGAAAAGTGGGCCCAGCATGGTGGCTCACCCCTGTAATCCCAGCACTTTGGGAGGCCAAGGCAGGAGGATCGCTTGAGACCAGGAGTTCAAGACCAGCCTGCGCAACATAGCAAGACACCGTCTCTACAAAAAAAATTAAAAAAAAAAAAAAAAGAAGAAGTACTTGGACACTATAAGCAAATAAAGATAGCAAAATAAAACAAAGTAAAAGTCTTCTCTAATTCCATTATCACCAGATTATATGGTAACATTTCTTTAAAAAAAAAAAGAAATTTGAGGAAAGCAAAGGCTTGAGATAGCCATTCTAGAAAAAGGTTTAGAAAGCGCTAAGGCAACACGGTAGGATTGTTGGGCGGCATCGAGAGCCCAGCTATGGTTGAAGACTGTGAATCTCTTTATCTGAGTCAGAATACCTGTCCTCTGAAAGAATATTGATTTCTGATTGTGATGCATTTGCCGGTTGGTAGATATTTTGCAAGGCATTGTAGCCATGTGGCATGCCTTGAAATTGTTTCCTGGGCCTTCTGCCTACCCTGCTTGTACACCTGCTAATTACATCCCTTATATCTGAGCAGTGCTTCAAGTTTTAGGTGAGGCTAGGATCAGAATCCAGGGCTATACGATCTCTTTCTACCTTATTAGCTTCCGGATTTGTGGGTTTCATGCTATGGTTTTTGAAATTACCTTCTTATTTCTAAAATGCAATACGAGCAATAATTCTCTATCCTATGAGAGTCTGAAGGTACTATTTTATTTAGTCTGCTAAAATCTTATTAAAGCATTTCAATCCGTTTTGTATTTTGGTCAGTAGAAGGTTCGGAAGGCAGCCGTGAAGCTGATTAAAAGGAAGAAAGGATAAAGGAGGAAGATCATTTAACGTGAAGACTTGCTGAGGACGGGTTGGCGATTCTTCAGCTTGTTATTTGTGTTGCTTTTTCCTTCACGGACAGTAGGATAGGCGTGGACGAGGAAGTGAGCTCAGAGCAGAGTGTGTGAGATTGAGTTTGGTTATGGGAGCGGCTCTGTGGGATCAAGGCTGTTTCTACTAGAAAGCACAGCCAAGGAACATCTTGGAATTTATTTGTTGTGGGAACTTTGAAATAGTGTTTATGCCCATTTGTGCATTTCACTGGGATGGGGGAGGCTGGATCGCATGATCGCTTGTGCCATCTCCAGCTCTGTGATTGCCCAGGCAAGGAAACCAGAATGATGGAAGAATTGGAGCTCTTGGCAAGTTGCAGGAATCAATGTGTGCTTTTGAAATTTAGTTGGAAAGTATAGGCTCATGCCAGATTTGGTAAGTGAGAGATGACACCTACTTCGCCTTTGTTTCCAGCCAGGGTGGAAAAAATTCCTCCAGGGAATTCAATTTCTTGGGTTTATTTTTATTTTTATTTTTATTTTTATTTTTTTTTGAGACAGAGTCTCACTCTGTCGCCCGGGCTAGAGTGCCGTGGAGTCAACCTAGCTCACAGCAACCTCAAACTCCTGGGCTCAGGCGATCCTCCTGCCTCAGCCTTCCGAGTAGCTGGGACTACAGGCATGCGCCACCATGCCTGGCTAACTTTTTCTATATATTTTTAGCTGGCCAATTAACTTCTTTCTATTTTTAGTAGAGACAAGGTCTCGCTCTTGTTCAGGCTGGTTTCGAACTCCTGACCTTGAGTGATCCTCCCATCTCAGCCTCCCAGAGTGCTAGGATTTGTCAATTGTTATAAAACTAAAGAAAGAATCAAAGTAAAACGTGACATCAGTGGTATGCAGATATTAAAAAAAAAAAAGAAACACGTTGGAATTCTTTTTCAATGCACTCTGAGTGCTTTAAACAGAGATCAGATGTATGAGTTAGTCAGATAAGCCCATGCAGAAGGCAGTAGAATTGAAATAAAGAAGTCATTCTTGTATTTCTGGAAGGATCGCTGCAGAACTCACAGAACTTCAAACAACTGGACCATTGTTCCACAAACCCCTGCCCTGGTCCAGGATAAAAGATGCTGCCTGTGTGGCCAATATTCACTGTCGAGTTCATGCAAAAATCAAAGAAATTAATCCCACATTTTATCTCTGCCTCTTGGAAATCATTCTCCGAACTTTGTGAAATTCCTTATTTTGGAAACTTCTTTTCTGTGCGATGTTTCTTAAAACTTTGGAAAAATTTTATTCATTCTTTCTAATCTCACCTCATCGATGGAAAAAGCTGTGCAAAATCTTTTCTAGACAAGATGGAAGGTTCATTAAGAAGCTGGGGCACAGGAGAGATGAAGTTTGAAAAGTTAATCTCAACTTTGAAGTACTACGGAATCCAAAGAAAACGTGGACATGCGTGAATCAGCTCGGATTTTGCTCTCTGCTGTGTGCAGTTTTTTTCTTTGTAATTATTTTTTTTTTCCTGGTATAGTGGTAGATGACATTGATCAGATGAAAACCTATTTGCACATAGCTGGAATCTGTCTTGAACAACGTGCAGTGAAATATCAGGCTTTAAAAGTCTTCTTTGATGGAAAGTGCACAGAAATTTTGGTGAAGCCTATTTATTGTGCAAAAATAAAAGTAAGGAAATGGACATTCACACAGAAAAAAGAATCAAATTTTGAAGAAGGGTGCCAGGAGAAACAACTGCAGACGTTGGTTATATGTTGTCCTGAGAAATCCAAGTAGCAATGGCAAGGGTCCCAGTTGGTGTCACTGAGAACTGGACACTTGCTGTAAAGCAACAGATCGAATAGTCTGTGTTCGCTGTCGTGCAGCCATTTTCTCTGATTTTGCAGAAGAAATACTTGAGTAGCGGCAGTTTTTGACCCCAGAGGCGTTTGCAAGCAGTTTGAATGACTCTCAGACAAAGGCTTGGGTATTACAGCATTTTTTTGAATTTAACATGAAGTGGGATTTTTGTGAATCTCTGCCAAACTTATCTTTATGTTTAATGCTTTTTCAAGATATCTGTGTATCTTTGGCTTCACTTGAAAGAACGTTTCTAAATTAAAATTAATGTTACAAAAGTATTTTTCCACCAGCTATGACAAGCTCGATTGACAAATCTGGCTATGGTCTTTACTGAACATATGTAACCAAAGAAGATCAATTTTGAGAAAGTTGTTGATAGGTTTTTCCAAGGTAAGACTCACAGTAGCAAATAGTATTATTCCTTACTAAAACAAACCATCGTGTCCCAGTATGTTATTTTTTTTGAAAACTCATTAATATAATAAAAATATGAATCCATTCATTTTTCCCTTTTTGTATTCTAATATTTATTTTACTTTTTTAAAAAAAACTGCCATGATTACATGAACAAAGCTCAATAAAAGAAAATTTCATTGTCTGCATTTCTTTCTGGCCATCACCGTTATTCATTTCATTATTGCCACTGACAATAATTTTGTCATACAGAAGACAGTGTATTAAAAATTGATTCTATCTGGTGTCAGATACACTAGTTACACATCTGGCTACACAGGTATCGGATAACTATGCTGACAGAAACGTTATTACTCTGTTAACTTCTGCTGTGCTGTCTGCAGACTGCAAGCGCCAGACAAAGGAAACTTCTCTGTCCTTCCTGTACAGGCCTGTTTGACAAGAGCTATTTCTGGAGACTCAGAGCTTATTTTCTCAATACTTCTACATGTCAGAGCACTTTCAGAGCAAAGACAAAAATGTGTTTGGTGTAGTGTCTAAAAATGCATCATAATAGATGTGAAATGATTCTAGAAGTTTTGACATTTGACAATGTTTAGAAGTAAGTGGGTTTTTTTAAAGAAGAAAATTACTCGTTTGAAAATCTAGTGATGCTGTGACAGCTTTTCAAGTATCTGATTACAAACAGCTGAGAAGCAGCACTGGGTTTATAAATCAGTGATTCATTACGTATCATCTGTTTGGTTTGCCCCAGAAGAAAATTTGAGGAGTACAGTATTTAAATATCAGTCCAGCACCTCTGAAGCCCTTTGGTTAAGATAACCCTAACTCTTGCTGGAAAAAATGCATTGAGCTATCCTGCACTTTTAAGTTAATATTCTATTTTAGAAATCAAATCTTTATGAAGCTAATAAAAAAAGTGACCTAATGAGGAACTGATAAGCCCTTCAACACCAGATAGAAAAATTTGTAAGTTAAAAAAATTTGAATTTCATGCTGCTTGACTTAAACACGTTTTTTAGGTTCTTACGTATTTATACTTTTTTTTCCTACTTTTAGACAGCAGTTTGCTTTGTTGGGCTATTTAACAAAATTTTAGTCTCATAGAAAGATGATATATTTACTCTGCATGCAAATATGTGTTACTCAGGGTTCTTTTCAAAAAACCTCTTTCAGAGCCCATTATTTTCTCTGAAGTAAAATACCTGTTGGAGAAGAAGGGTTTTATGTCACTGTCGAGACTGCCAGGGGACATAGAGAATTACTGACACTTATAATAGATGAACCAGCCTTTAAGCTGTCAACGAATGCCCAGAGGGAAAGGTGGCTGGTAATTGCGGCTTCGGCTCTCAGACACTGTCAGGCGGTTTGGGGTTTACTTTGACCCAGGTCATAAAATTGTTATTGCTGGAGTTGGGGGAGACAGAGAGGTGTCTTTTGTTTTTTTATTTAAAAATTATTTTTGATTTCATAAATCAAACTTTGAGACTCACTAGGCTAGAGGCAGTGAGGTGTCTTTTCACAAGAAAATTTTTACGAAAAAGAAAGACACATGTTGAAAGATGTTGTGTTTTCTAGTTAATACTATTTTGTAGCATTAATAGATACTAAGAAATCAATGAGTTCTATTATCTCTATTAGTGATTCTCAAATTTGTTTGGTGTTGTACCTGCTTTACACTCACAAAAGTTATTGAGATCCACAATGCGCGTTTGTTTATGTAGATTATCAGTACTGGTAATTACCATATTAACTATTCAAGCTGAGTATTAAATATTTACTTATTCATTTTAAATCACCATAATAAACCCATGGCATGTTAGTATATTTGACTTATTTTATGAAAAATAAATATATTTACAAAATAAAAAATTCGGCGGGAACAATGACATTGTTTTACCTGTTTGCAAATCTCTTTAGTGTCTTGCTGAACGGAAGACAACTGGGTTGTCACCCGCGTCTGCATTCAGTCAACTTGTAGCACGCTGTTTTGGCTGAAACACCTGAAGAAAATCTGACCTCACATAGATACATAGTTGGAAAAGGAAGAGTACTTTAATAGTCTTTTCAGATAATTGTGTGTATTCTTTGGCACTACACTAGAACTTAACAAGTAGTATTTTTTTAAAGGTTAGTTGCAATGTGAACTTGGAAGCCATTTCAATCAACTTTTTAGCCTCTGTTCCATTAAAATCCATTGGTCTGTCTTGCACATTTAATGGATCTTTTACCCATGTATGATATCGTAGCATCATACATTGTTATTTGAAAATCGTGGCCTGGCGTCGTGGCTCATGCCTGTAATCCTAGCACTCTGGGAGGCCGAGGCAGGAGGATCCCTCAAGGCCAGGAGTTTGAAACCAGCCTGACCAAGAGCAAGGCCTCGTCTCTACTATAAATAGAAAGAAATTAATTGGCCAACTAAAAATATATAGAAAAAATTAGCCGGGCATGGTGGCACATGCCTGTAGTCCCAGCCTGCCTCGGGAGGCTGAGGCAGGAGGATCGCTTGAGCCCAGGAGTTTGAGGTCGCTGTGAGCAAGGCTGATGCCGCAGCACTCACTCTAGCCCGGGCGACAGAGTGAGACTCTGTCTCAAAAAAAAAAAATTGTTGGTTTCCTGAGAGTGACAGATCTTCCAAATGTTGAAAGATTTCATTCTACGGGGTCACTTCCACATTTGTTGCTAGCACCACTGACATTATCTGAAAGTTTGTAAGCAATGGGAGGCTCTCAAGCTTATGGTAGTGGATACGAGTTTTCCTAAATCCTAATTTTTACTTGAAAGCTTGGATTTTATCCTGGGTCACAGATACTGTCAGTTGTTTTCCTTTAAGTGATAGACCCACTTCATTCATTCTGAAGAAAATGCCTGCCCGGTGTCCAAGTCTGAGTAACCCTGGTTTGTCTTCAGGGCTTTTCTCAAGAACACGGAGTTTCATGAGCGAGATGATGGATTAGCTCACGGCTCAAATAAGGGCCCGAGGCTCGTCCTCAAGACGCCCATCCGTCATGAATGACGGATGATATGTACTCAGGGTTAGGATTTAATAAAATTAATAGTCTTTACTGCTTTATGAAGGACACTCTTTTTGTTTTTTGAGACAGAGTCTCACTGTGTTGCCCAGGCTAGAGTGCCGTGGCATCAGCCTAGCTCACAGCAACCTCCAACTCCTGGGCTCAAGTGATCCTCCTGCCTCAGCCTCCCCAGTAGCTGGGACTACAGGCATGCACCACCATGGCCAGCTAATTTTTTCTATATATTTTTAGTTGGCCAATTAATTTCTTTCTATTATTAGTAGAGACAGGGTCTCACTCTTGCTCAGGCTGGTTTCGAACTCCTGACCTTGAGCGATCCTCCCGCCTCGGCCTCCCAGAGTGCTAGGATTACAGGCGTGAGCCACCGTGCCCGGCCTATGAAGGACACTCTTAAGTGAAACTGGCTAACAACTGCTCACACAGTCTGGAGCTGCTGCCTTGATTCCTGCTGGGACAGCAGCCAAGTCCCCACGGCTGCCTTTGTCACACAGGGCGAATGTTACCGGAGTTGCAAGCTGACCTTGAGATTCAGACAGTTATCCAGTACTTTGACTATTTCAGCACCTCTTATATTTTGTTGTCAAAAATTCATGTAAAATAAGATCTTTGCTGATTTATTGTGCTGATAGCAAAGACAAGCAAAATAGCAAGTCCATCAATATCGGGAAATTCACCCGTTTTTAAAGAAAACGTATGGTTTTTCAGATAAGACATCAACTCAGTCTTCATATTGCAGCTAAGCCTTTTAATTGGATGGGTTACTGGGTCATGGCAAAGTGGCGGTGCTGTGATTTCTTTTGCGGACTTTTCATCTGGTAGGCTTTGCGCCATGTTAGCGGCACAGGGACCTCCCCGCTCACATGTGACTTCTGCAGCCAGTGCTGCGTGACTAACCCTGTGACATGTGTCGGTGGCTTTTCATTTTCTGGTTTGAAACGATGTAATAAATAATAGTTGGCTTTTAAAGAGCTTATCATGTCCAAGTTTAAATATTCAATTCCTTTTTCTTTATACTGTGAATGGTCTCAATGTGAATTTATCTTATACTTTATACTGTGACTAATTAGCCTCATGACTTAAGTGGCACTATAAATATTATTTTGAAGTGTTCCGTTGCATAAGAAACAATAAGGTAAATTATTAACATTTATAAAGCTGAGGGTAAAATGGCTTTCATCATAATTTCATTCCTTTTTTATAATTTCACCCAATATCTTCTTCAAATTTTTGTATTTTTAACTATTATGGGTACATAATATTTGTATATCTTTACAGGGTACACGTGATGTTTTGATACAGGCATATAATGTGAATTAATCAAATCAGGGTCATTGGGGTATCCATCCCCTCAGGCATTTATCATTTCTTTGTGTTGGGAACTTTCCACTTCCATTCTTTTAGTTATTTCAAAGTATACCCTCTAGTTTCTTTGGAGTCGATTCTTTCCTTGCATGAGTCAAAAAACTCTCTGATATGGCAGTTTCATTTTTAGACGTAGACAGTGCAGTTGTGGGTTGAGAATCTAAGCCTTCCGATCTGATTTTAACAATTCACTCATAAATGAGGAAAAAGTATAAGTAAATTTTCTTTTAGAATGAGATGAAATATTCAACTCTAAAATGAGTTTAAGTGAAAATTCATTTTTTAAATTTAAAAACGTTTAAATATTGTTGAGAAACAAATTAGCAAACAGTACCTAGTCGTTTTGTGTTTCTGCGCAGGTTTTAAGGAAAACTTCGGGGTTCAAAGTAAGAATTTATTGAATGACAATTCAGGTTACAGAGATTACAGCAGGAACAACCAAAAACAGGACCACTCACTGTTCTAGGTGTCTGAACCCACCAGCAAGGTGTTTTAAAGGTCACCTCTGAAAATCTCTCTGCCTTCTTCACATTTTGCAACCCTAAGGTGGGAATGATAATTCTGGGTCAAGATGCTCTTCATCCACGCCATGATCTGTGTCTTTTCGCAAATTTAGTTCTGGTGTCTTTTGTCATACCACACAAATAAGGGCAAAGGAGAGTAAGTGAAAGAATGATGGACACTTTTATTGCATGAAATAAGTTGGCTAATTCATTTTCTGATCTTTTTTATTAGAAAAGAAGTGTGTGCTTTTGGTTCAAGGCTAGGCTTTATTGGTAGGGAATCTTATTCCTTGATTCAGTGTTTAGCTGGCGAGAATGAAGAATTTGGTAAGAATGTCAGAGCTTTTCTATGGAAGGTCTTACTGCCCGTGCTTAACTGTGGGCAAACCTGGCTAGACGGTCACAGGGACAAAGAGTCCCAGTTTCCTCTCACGGAGCAGTGATCGCATGCTCTCACCCACCTTCTTCCCTCAGTACCCCACATAGAGCTCTAGCTGAGAGACCAGAGCGCTCGCAAACGCTGCATTTAATGTTATAATTAGTTTGGATTCCATTGCCCATTAAAACAAAGTGGTTTTATAGTAAGGTGCTATTAAGATTGGAAACTTGTTAAATTAGGAGATACCTCATGCTGTATTTCTTTGATTCTAAGATGCACATTTTGGCACATTTTAACACTGAAATGAGAATGTGTTTTTCGAAGATGTATTAGTTTAATTGATGGCATTTTTTTTCCACCCTATTTTTGTGAAATAGCATTAGTTTTTGTTGTAACTATGAAATGTTACCTTCAAGTTATTTTTGGTACAATTGCAAATGCCTGTTTCATCAAGAAGACTACTATATATTTCACTCTTTGATTTCTACATTTTTCTTTTAAAAGATAAATAACATACCAGCAATAATTTATATATACATGTATGTATATATATTTTTTCTGAAATGTGCATTTCCATATTAAGTGCTTCATAGTAAACAGGAAAATTAACATTAAACTCTGCTCATGTAAATTTTTCAAAAAGGTTGGTTCCTTTTTTTTTTCTTTTAACCCTATTTTGCTTATGTTTTATTTTGTATTTAATTCTGTTCATGACAGGTTTATTTTAGGATGGTGGAACTGATACAAGAGCCCATAAAAGGGTCTCCCGGCCTGAGTTTCTACTTTAAAATTAATGGATTTCCCATATTTCTGAAAGGCTCGAACTGGATCCCAGCAGATTCGTTCCAGGATCGAGTAACCTCTGATGTGTGAGTTATCATCTTTCTTTTCTTGTTACTCTTTTAATTAATGGTCACACAAAGCTGAAGAGTGTGTACACTGTTCTGGTGACGGGCACACTGACAGCTCTGACTTTAGCATTAGACAACTCATCCTTGTAACAAAAACGCTTGTACCCTCTAGATCTATTGAAATTAAAAAAGTGTGGAAAAAAGATTAGTCATTTTTACTTTCTGTAGTCCCAGAGGAAGAACCTGAGAGGTAGTACAGAAATCTAGATGACAGAAACTTGAGAATGGACAGAATTTTAAAATCATATATTCCATTCTCCTGGGCCATATAGATGGTCTTATAGTCAAACTATTTGAGATTGCTGAAGGTATCCAGTTTTTAGAAAACTATTATATATTTACCCTGAAGAAATAAGGAAATGACTAAGTCATATTTTGGATAGTTAGTTCCTGAAAAAAAGAGGTATTAAACTTTTTTCAGTTTTTCAAAGAGTACCTTAGATATTTTCTAGCATTGTTTTAAAAGATGGGAACACATATTCACCTTTTTATGCTAAGATATTTGCATATTCTTTTATTTTTACCTTAACTAAAGAACTAACAAAAACATTTTTTTTTTTTTTTTTTTGAGACAGAGTCTCACTTTATTGCCCCGGCTAGAGTGCCGTGGCATAAGCCTAGCTCACACCAACCACAAACTCCTGGGCTCAAGTGTTCCTCCTGCCTCACCCTCCCGAGTAGCTGGGACTACAAGCATGTGCCACCATGCCCGGCTAATTTTTTTGATATATTTTTAGTTGGCCAATTAATTTCTTTCTATTTTTAGTAGAGATGAGGTCTCGCTCTTGCTCAGGGTGGTTTTGAACTCCTGACCTTGAGCGATCCTCCTGCCTCAGCCTCCCCAGTAGCTGGGACTACAGGCATGCGCCACCATGCCCGACTAATTTTTTCTATATATTTTTAGTTGGCCAATTAATTTCTTTCTATTTATAGTAGAGACGGGGTCTTGCTCTTTCTCAGGCTGGTCTCGAACTCCTGACCTTGAGCGATCCTCCCGCTTCGACCTCCCAGAGTGCTAGGATTACAGGTGTGAGCCACCGCACCCAGCCTAACAAAAACCTTTTTCTCCCACAAAAAATAGGTGGAAAGAAAAAAAAAAAACTTGTATGGGGGTGTAGGTCTGAGGCTACAAAGTAACAGATATATTAGAAATCTAAGGTGCAACATGAGGACTGTAAGTAAAGAAATTGTACTGTGTATGAGATTCATGCTAAATGAGTAGATCTGAGCTGTTCTTGCCACAAAAACAAAGAAAAAAGGGTAATGGTGAGATGATGAATATGTTAATTTGGTTCACCATAGTAACCTTTTTGCTATCTGTATGTATCCCGTAGCATCGCGCCATATACCTTAAATATACACAATAAAATTTATTTAAAAACAAGATAAACTCTTAAAAATTCTAGATCCAGGAAAAAAAAAAGTATATTTCTGAGGCTTTGAGAATAGAACTTTAGAAGAAAATAATATTTACGAATTGGGTTTATACATTTTTATCTTTGTGATAGTGAAAATAAACTGTGAATTGAAAATAAACACACGTTAACTTATTTATCCTTAAAGCTAAATAACATTTTAACTCATTTACAAATGCAAAACCATGCATTGTCACGTATTATTTGATGTGTAGAGTATAAACGTGGTTAGTAACTAAACCCTAATTTTGCCAAAAGTTGTAGTTATTTCCTTTTACTTCAAAATGTACATATTCTTTTAGATTTTATAAGAAAATGAAATTCTCCGGAGACAGATGCGGAATAAATAGCTCTATCTTTTCCTTGCAAATGCTCTTCTCCACTTGGGGCTGGGTTGGCCCTGGCCGAGAAGCTAGGCCACCCGGTGGGCCCGCCCGGTGCCTTTGCCCAGACCAAGTGCTCTGGGTCCCGATCAGCTCGTTATTGGGCTCCCTAATTCATTTCTAGGCATGTTCTGGGGATGCAGGGAGGGTCCATGTCCTCCAACTGCCTGTAAATTTCTACATTATCCTGAAGGAATTGGAAAGAGTAGAAAGGAAATTGACTAGAGAAGGAAGGACCAGTCTGAGGAGTTGTGAACAAGGAGGGAAAGGTGGCCTCGGCACTAGTAGTCAAGCTTTGGATTTTGTTTCATAGTTTGAAATTGTTATATTACTAGCACATACTTTCCAAGGCTTACCACTGTACTGTTCCATAGGAATGAATATAAAACAAAAATTTAGTTTCAAAATAGTACAATATTGTACCTATAATAATTAAAAACAAATGAGACAATTCTGGAGAGATCTCAGGACTCAAGATTAAACTTTCACCTCTGCCATAGTGTTGCCGAGCCCTGTAAGAGTTGGCCATAAATATCTCCTTACCAAGATATAAAAAGTAGAAGTTTAACAAAATTCTCCCACAAAGGAGTCATACCATTATTTCCACAGAAGAAATAGAAACGATCACAGTAAATTAAAAAAAAAAATTAAGAAAAAGTAGTGTAACAACATTACTGCAAATTTAGAAAGCAGAGAAAAGATATCACCCATAATTTTTCTATTTGTTTTATGTGGTTACAGTTACTGTATATATAATTTTATCTCACTTTCTTTAATTTACGTTATATTGAAACCATCATAATTTTAAAGTGTGTTTTTCTAACAGAGATTTGGAATGTGTTTCTCTATCACCATCTGTTTTTTAAATCTTTTGATAAAAATTCCAAAATTTTCAAATCGGCATTTGTTTGTAAAATGTCTTTCGTAGCTTACGGCTCCTCCTGCAGTCTGTTGTGGATGCTAACATGAATACTCTCCGGGTCTGGGGAGGAGGAATTTATGAGCAGGATGAATTTTATGAACTCTGTGATGAACTAGGAATAATGGTGAGTAGTTGATAGCATTTTGTATACAGACAAGTTACTGTATCCTCAGTTTGACCTCCAGTGTTCTGAATGGATGATATTGTGCTTTACTTCTTTTCTCAGAGCAAGGGATGATGCTCTATTTTTAGCTAAAGCAATAAATGGGATCTTGTGAACCCAGAGCCACAGTTCATAGCAACTACCATAATTATTTCATTATTTATTTATTTTTTATTTATTTATTTTTGAGACAGGGTCTCGCTCTGTTGCCCGGGCTAGAGTGCCGTGGTGTCAGCCTAGCTCACAGCGACCTCAAACTCCTGGGCTCAGGTGATCCTCCTGCCTCAGCCTCCCGAGTAGCTGGGACTACAGGCATGTGCCACCATGCCCAGCTAATTTTTCCTATATATGTTAGTTGGCCAATTAATTTCTTTCTATTTTTTAGTAGAGATGGGGTCTCGCTCTTGCTCAGGCTGGTTTCAAACTCCTGACCTTGAGCGATCCACTGGCCTTGGCCTCCCAGAGTGCTAGGATTGCAGGCGTGAGCCACTGCACCCAGCCATTTCATTATTTTAAAATGATAGACATTCTACATATTAGTTATGTCTAGGTATATATCTACCTACATTTTCCTTATAATTTTCTTTGTGATATATTGGTCTGTATAAAAACGAAGATAAAGTATTTTTTAAAAATTTAACTTGAAGGAGCTCTGACAAAACCTACAGAGAAGAAAAATAATAAAATTAAGTGAAGAAAAGGTGTGCTTAATTTTTTTTTTTTTTTCAGAGTCTCACTCTGTTGCCCGGGCTACAGTGCCGTGGCGTCAGCCTAGCTCACAGCGACCTCAGACTCCTGGGCTCAAGCGATCCTCCTGCCTCAGCCTCCCGAGTAGCAGGGACTACAGGCATGTGCCACCATGCCCAGCTAATTTTTTCTAGCTTTAGTTGTTTGGCTAATTTTTTTCTATTTGTAGTAGAGACGGGGTCTCGCTCTTGCTCAGGCTGGTCTCAAACTCCTGAGTTCAAGCAATCCTCCTGCCTTGGCCTCCCAGAATGCTGGGATTACAGGCGTGAGCCACTGCGCCCGGCCCTTAATATTGTTTTTGAGTACTCTTAACATGTTTCGCAATGGTGAGGATTAAGCAAAGGAAATACATAGTACAGTTCTAAAATAGAAAGAGTGGAGAGTAGGAATTACAATAATGACCATGCTTATGGTCACGCTGATGACAATATTCTACACTCGTCATTGAGTGCCAGCCTTGTTCTAAGCGCTCTGAATGTATTATTTTGTGTTATCTTCATGCCCGTCTAATGAGGTAGTTACTGTGGTCCTCTATCCGCATTTACAGGTAAGGAAACAGACACATGGAGAGGCCAGATATGGGGCCCGAACCCACAGCCCCCGTGTGGTGGAATTGAGACCCCACCCAGGCAGGCTGCTGTGGGGCTGTGCTCTCACTCCTGTGTCGCATAGCCTCCCTGGCAGGGACTTCCATGGTTTTATGACTAAAATGTGCATGTAGTCATCCTTTTGGCCGTGAGAAGTTAATTCCTTTATAAACAAAGTATGATTCTTTTTTTTTTTTTTTTTTGTGACAGAGTCTCACTCTGTTGCCCAAGTGGCGGCAGCCGCACTCACAGCAACCTCAAACTCCTGGGCTCAGGCAATCCTCCTGCCTCAGCCTCCTGAGTAGCTGGGACTACAGGCATGTGCCACCATGCTCGGCTAATTTTTTCTATATATTTTTAGTTGGCCAATTAATTTCTTTCTATTTTTAGTAGAGACCGGGTCTCGCTCTTGCTCAGGCTGGTTTCGAACTCCTGACCTTGAACGATTCTCCCTCCTCGGCCTCCCCGAGTGCTAGGATTACAGGCATTAGCCTCCACGCCCAGCCACGAAGTATGATTCTTAACAGTCTGGCGCATCTCTCGGTACCAAATGCCTGGTGAGACTTTTACTGGATTAGGAGTGAGGAGGGCCTGGGGGGAAGCTTTATTTTGTTTCCCCCTCGACATGTTCACCCTTTCCTTTTTTGAATTCTCCTTTCTTCCCTTTCTTTCCCACCTAGGTAACATTTTCACTTTGCAGGTTTCCATAGAGTTCTGTGTGGTTCTGGGAAGTCCTGAAGTCCAGGGGCGCCTTTGCTTGGTGCCTTCGTGGGAGGCGGTGTCAAATGATTACACTGGTCAAGCTGACTCGAGTTTGCATTTGGGTGAAAGCTAAACCCCAGAGCTCAGAATGAAGACTTTCTTTCTGTGTGATAAAACTTACGGAAGCGCTTTATTGCTTTCTGTTGGATTTGATAGGTGTGGCAGGATTTTATGTTCGCCTGTGCCCTCTATCCCACCGATCGAGGCTTCATTGATTCAGTGAGAGCGGAAGTTGCTTACCAGGTATGTTATTGACATTCCAAGAAAGAAAATGTGTATATTTCAGTTTTGCGTTTTGGTAAATCTCTCTTCGTTTTTTTTTTGTTTTTTTTTTTTTTTTTTACTGAATTGCATGAAAAATGGAATTACACTGTCAGGTCATTGACACTGTAGGTGACTCCACCTTGTCATGGCTTTGACACCAGCTCTGTGCTCACGACTCCCAGATCTATCCCCAGTCCTGACTTCCTCCTTCCTATATCCAGCTGCCCACCTGGTGCCTCTGCCTGGAGGTTCAACAGGCATCTCAGATGTAATATGTGTGAACCAGACTTACATCCCCTCCCCTAGTCTTGCTTCTCCGGCTGTTTTGCCCACCTTAGCAAATGGCAACACCGCTCTTTGGATTGCTCAGGACAAAATTTTAAATCGAGTCTTGATTCCTTGATTTCTTTTGCATTCCACGTATTCACACTTTTATTTATATTCATAGATATAAAAACGCATGGAAGTGATAATATGCTATCTCTGTTCACTGGAAAGGCCTACGAATAACGGTCAACCTGGTAGTATTGAGTATCCTTATGTTGAAATAATTTTTCCCATTAAGAGAAAAGCTTCTTGGAGAATGATCGATTCCAGATCTGGGATAGGAATTATATTAGACGATCCTGGAATATCTTTAAAAAAAAATACTAATAGTGGTTATCATAAAATCATCAACTGATAACTTCAATCACAGATCTGAGGCTTATCAGCCATGTACTGAATATACTTATTTTTGCAGCAAGGTCTGTTTAGGGGCTGATTGTGCTTTGGAATCCAGGTTGCATTACATACCTGTCTCCCACATCTTAAGTGTAAGGCATGGGTTTCGGTGGAGAATCAGAGAGGCATTTTTGGCAATATAAGAAAATGCTGAATCATGAGAAACTCCTAAAACACAGTTTAGGAGCTGACTTGTGAATGTATCCTATGTTAGCAAAATACCATGAAACATTCATTGGAGTAGTTCATTAGTAATCGTTAGAAATGATCACTGGGCCAGAAGATCATCCCTACTTTCTAGAGTTTGCGACACTATGTAGACATATTGAGTAGATTTTAGTGTCCTGCAACATGTCAAAGAAGGCAACAAATTCATTTTCTGGGTAACTTCAGGTAAAGCCATTATGTGAATTATTCCTAACACCCTGGTTGCAGTTCCTCATGTCCACCTGTCTGTTAGATTGTTTGCAATGTTGATGTACAGTGTTGATTTCTTCTTGAATGCTGACTCTGCCACCTGAGTCAGGCTACTTTACCTCTTGAGCCTCAATCTCTCTATCTATAAAACTGGTACGACCTTATCCCTCTCATGAAACTGTTTTGAAGCTATATTGGGATAATACATGTAAGCAATAGAAGAGAAATACTAAATAATACTGACTGTCCCACTGATGCCACCAACTTGGCATGTCTTAAAAGTAAATCCGTTACCCTTCGCCCAATGCACTCTTTCAACGTTTTTCATTTTGGTTGGAAATCTGAGAGTCATTTCTGGCACTTCCTTCTCATCTCCCACACCCAACTGGTTTTAAAGTCCAGCCAATTCTTTGGTACCAATGTTACTTGTTACCTTCCCATCCCTGTACCTACTACACTCGTTCCAACCCTCATTTTCTCTCCCGTCAACCATTGTGTTTGTTTTCTTTTCTTTTTTTTTTTTTTTTTGAGACAGAGTCTTACTCTGTCTCCCGGGCTAGAGTGCTGTGGCATCAGCCTAGCTCACAGCAACCTCCAACTCCTGGGCTCAAGCGATGCTCCTGCCTTAGCCTCCCGAGTAGCTGGGACTACAGGCATGCGCCACCATGCCCGGCTAATTTTTTCTATATATTTTTAGTTGGCCAATTAATTCCTTTCTATTTTTACTAGAGACAGGGTCTCACTCTTGCTCAGGCTGGTTTCGAACTCCTGACCTCGAACAATCCTTCTGCCTCGGCCTCCCAGAGTGCTGGGATTACAGGCGTGAGCCACCGCGCCCGGCCCATTACCTTTGTTTTCTAACTGACCTTCCTAGCGTTGGTCCCTCCCAAGCTGAGTGCACACTCAGGAGGGCTGCCAAAGTGACCTTCCATTGACACACTTTGCATCATACCACGCTCCTCTGCTGGGCCACATCCAGTGTGTCAGAAGAAAGCGACATGTCTGAGGCTGTCCAGTGCCTAATACAGCCGGTGCCTTCATGTTGGGCCAAGCCCTGGTGAGCCCAGTTCATGGAGGCTGCACGTGGCATGGTTTTCAGATAGATCCTCTAATTTCCTCTTTTATATTTAGGTATATTCAGTAACTTATATAACATCGATGGACTTCTCGGGACGTGACATTGATAGCTATTTCAGGAGACATCATTTTGATTTCCGTGATCAGTTTTCCTGTGGAATATTCCACGTTTGCCTGTAGCTTCCTGCGTACCTCTAGCACTCGCTTGCTTTGTGAAGCCTTCTCTACTGCTCCTCCTGAGTTTCTGATCTCAGTGGAGACTGCACGGGAACCTCGATCCTGCTTCCAGTGGGAGTATTCGCTCTGCCTCGTGTGTCTTCATGTAAAACTCCAACTTGCTCTTGCGAACTGACCCCTGTGATGTGATGTCTCCTGCCTTTTGTATTTCTTGCGATCTTTTTGCAGGGGAATCTTTTTGTGTCAATTCAGATAGTGATAAGGTTGATTTCTTTTTCTTTCTTTTTTTTTATAAAAAGGGATTATATAATATTTTCTTCAGTTGTTATACAGTAGAGGAGAGAATTGCTATCTTATCTGTGTTTATAAAATCTAGCTACAAAGAATCTTGGAGATTGCTTAAGATGTATTCCCATAGCTAACATGACTAGGCCATTCCGAACGAGTTTTTTGGCTCATTAAATTATGAACTCTAAATTAAATTAGTTAAATTTAATTAATAATGGTTAAATAATTTACTTAGTAAATTAAATTTAATTTACTAAGTTAAATTATGAACTCTATCTGGGTGACAGGCATACTTTACCCCTGACTTGAGCATTACAAAAGCAATCCATGTAACCAAAAACATGTGTACCTCCATAATACTTTGAAATGAAAAAAAAGAATTTATGTGCAGAAATGCAAGGGCTATAACTTTATGAATAATTATAGCTGTTGATTTGTTTAATGTTAAGTATTAATATTTGGAAATTATCTTATATTTTCTTAAATTTCAGATCAGGAGACTGAAATCTCACCCCTCTATTATCATATGGGCTGGCAATAATGAAAATGAAGCAGCGCTGAGGAAGGATTGGTATCATATCAATGTCACTGACCTGCAAGCCTACGTGGATGACTATGTGACGCTTTATGTGAAAAACATCAGAGAGGTGGTCTTGGCGGTAAGTGATGATTTTTAATGCAGTAGAATTTAAGAAAGTGTTTTTGAAATGGGTACGTTTGAATAGTGGTAGAGCATATTTTACACCCCTCGTTAGGGCAACCTTGAACCGTGTCATCTGAGCACAGGCATCGCGTTGCCGTAAAGCAGCATATGAAAGGGTCATGGCTTGCAGACTTGATAACTAGCTGCTCTGTGGTGCTCTCCCCACACACCCCAGTGCTATGCTGCGATTTGCAGGTTGTCACGCACTCCTGGAAGTCCATCTATGGATCCCCAAAGGTTTAGACTCTCTAGATTAGATGATTTATTGCTATGCCACTTTTGCAATTCTGCAATGGTTAAGTGTGAAGTAGAATGTTACATATATCATGTATGAATGTGTTGGTATGTGATTTAAGGGGCAAGGGGAGAAGGAAGAGCTGATTCCCAGCTCTACCTTAGGGCTCTTCCTCCACAGTGGTTCTCCTTTCACCACTGTTTTTCTAATAGGCACATTATACAGACATACATTGATATCAACTTGCCTTTTTTTGTGAGAAGTAGCATTTTTTTCAGTAATGCCTCTAAAAGATTTAACTTTTAAAAAATTTTAATGTTTAGGCCAGGCATGGTGGCTCACGCCTGTAATCCTAGCACTCTGGGAGGCCAAGGCAGGAGGATCGCTCAAGGTCAGGAGTTTGAAACCAGCCTGAGCAAGAGCGAGACTCCATCTCTACTAAATATAGAAAGAAATGAATTGGCCAACTAAAAATATACAGAAAAACTTATTCGGGCATGGTGGCACATGCCTGTAGTCCCAGCTACTCGGGAGGCTGAGGCAGAAGGATTGCTTGAGCCCAGCAGTTGGAGGTTGCTGTGAGCTAGGCTGGTGCCACGACACTCACTCTAGCCTGGGCAACAGAGTGAGACTCTGTCTCAAAAAAAATAAATATTAATGTTTAACATGTGATCCAATAACCTGGATGTCTTTACAATTCTGTATCTGTAATTAGATGTTTTAAATATCTCGATATATTTGGAAGCAATTTACAGAAAGATACATTTTTTAAAATAGTACATGATATTAGCACCTAACCATGCCCAGTTGATGATACTGTTCCATTTATGAGAAGAACTTCACTGAGAATTCATGAAAAATATCGGTTCAAATTTATAGCTTACCTGTTATACTAAGTCATGTGTCTTGAAGAATTTTTCTATTCACAAAATGTGACGACATAAGCTTTAATTAATATCTATAGAATGTTTATTATATAATATTTTTACTCACTGTATTATGCTCTTCATATCTGATGAATTTAAGAAATGAATTTTAATATCTGAAGATTTTAATTTCATAGCATAGTGATTAAGTGCTCATGAGTCAAAATCTGGCTGGACCACTTCCTGTCTGTAATCTTGGGCAAGTTACTTAATCTCCATTTTCCCATCTATAAAAAGAGGAACAAACTTTCAGGAGTTTTATGTGGACTAAGTGGGATAATGAGTGGAAGGTACATAGGTACATGCCATAGACCCCACACAGTCACCGTTTAATTAATGCTAGTCCTCATCACCAGCCTTGCTGGTTTTATTCAACAAGGTAGGTGTTCAGATACTTAACACAGTTTGATCACCAATTTTAACACTATATTCTTGAACTTAAAAAAATTAGCTTCTTTGTGCCACTTCTTCTCCATCTCCATTGCCTTTCTCACAAGGGATCTATGCATCTTAAAATGAGCTGTGAGCAATAATTGTTTGGAATAATGTTTGGAAATTTCTTTGAAGATGGATAGTATTAAGTGCTCTATAATCACTACTGTGGTTATTTCTGTCAAAGCATAAGGCGTGTAAGGGAAAGCATTGTAAACTGATCCGTCTACACGCTAACTGTGATGACTGGTTCTCACTGCACTTCATGCTTTCTTTTTATGCCATTCTCTTGGTTCGCCTTAAAGCTTCTCTCGGTCTAAATAACCATTAAAGGTCCTGACCTGGAAAAAGGTCATCTGTGAGAGTTTTTTTTTTTTTTTTTTTTTGAGACAGAGTCTCACTCTGTTGCCTGGGCTACAGTGCCGTGGCGTCAGCCTAGCTCACAGTGATCTCGAGCTCCTGGGCTCAAGCGATCCTCTTGCCTCAGCCTCCCGAGTAGCTGGGACTACAGGCATGCACCACCATGCCTGGCTAATTTTTTCTATATATTTTTAGTTGTCCAATTAATTTCTTTCTATTTTTAGTAGAGACGGGGTCTCACTTTTGCTCAGGCTGGTTTCAAACTCCTGACCTTGAGCGATCCAGCCGCCTCGGCCTCCCAGAGTGCTAGGATTATAGGCGTGAGCCACCGTGCCCGGCCTGAAGACATCAGTTTTAAATATAATACTGCTTCATATATTAAGACAAATATATACTTGGTGTGTAAACCATTTGGTAAGCTACAATAAGACCCACCCCAAATTTAAGCAGGCTTATCTGAAGTTTATAGAAGATTTAATGCAGTTTACTGAATGGCTAAATATATATGCCTGGGTGTGTGTCTGTGTGTGTACACATATTTTACTGATTGGTGAAGATAAAAGCTACTATAGGACATGAGGATAAACACTGTTTTCTGGAATAAACCACTTATTACAGAGAATCGGGGTTCTGAAGACCAAATCAGGACAAAGGGCACAGGAAAAGAAGAAATTTCCAGAAAACAAGCTTTGATAGTTTTGATCAAGCCCGACCTGTCTAGCTATCATCTACATTTTGTATGAGCAGAAAGTTTATATTTCAAATAGAAGGTTCCAATTATTAATTAGAAAAAAAGTTTATATGTGGAATGTCATGACTAGGTTTAATTGTCCACTGAAGAGACGAAAGTAATGCAAGTATTAAAAAGACTATGTCCTCAGAAATAAATTATTCATGCTTCCACCTTTTCTAATTTGGTAATTTGAAAACATTAATGGGATTTGGCCATCTTTAATTGTGCTGATGATAATTCTTGCTCTTTATTCCTCAAGGCTAGTGGAAATTTATATGCCTTTATATTAATTTTTCTGACCATCTGTGGTTTCTTAAAAGTAAAGAAGTTTCATAACTATGGAGAAAGCTTTAGGTAAAACTTTACAAATGGTTTATAATTTATATGATATTTTTCTTTAGTTTTTGACAACTATCACTTGTATACATAATTATTCAGTACACAGATGGCCTTTAGCAACTTCTTTCACGTGATAAAAGAAAACTTCCATTTTTTTAATTTTACATTTTAATTTCAATATTTTATTTGAAAATGCAATGCTATGTCATTACTATAAAATTAAGAAGAGTTGTATGATAAAAATGATTCTTCTTTTTCAAAATGGGAACATTTATTTTACCCTTTAAGCTATTATATTCACCTAGTTATTTTCAGTGTTGCTTTCACCAAAAAACAAGTAGTATATAATTTACATTTTACTATTACCAGAAAGTGATCCCTAATGAAAAAGAGGATAGAATGCTCAAATGGAATAGGATCATCCCATTTCTCTTGATTTTCCATTGTTGAAATAAAAATCCCAGCTGAAAAGTAATAGGACTTGTTAATTGATAGGTAGGTTTCATAGAGTAAACCAAATTACCTTCTAGGATATTTTCCAGAAAAATTCTGCAGCTCTAAAATTCACTTAGCACTTAAAACTGGCATCAAGAGTAGTGCGCAATCACGATGTGAGTAACCAAGGACTGTAAAGAAAGTTCTGAGGCTTTAGCCTCTACTGTGAGAAAGCCTGGAGAATATTTACCAGGACAGAGAGGACTAAGGGAAGAGCCCAAATCACTCGAGTTCCAAGCCTGCACTGCATTCCCAAGAGTTTATTGGATATCTCTACTTGGATAACCACAGATTTCACAGACTTTGCTTCTGCAAATGGAACACATAATTTCACCCCCAAACCCTCTCCCCTCCCTGGGCCCTGAATGGCTCACTATTCACTTAGTTTTTCAAGGCGTCTACCTCTCCCTCAATCTCATACCTAATGAATTTCAAGTTCGCACTGATTCCATTTCCTAAATATCTGTTGCCTAAATCTTTTCACCTCACTCCATCCCTGCCTTGCTGTTAGTCCAAGCTTTGAGTATTTGTCTGAATCATTTCAGCAATGTCCCCACTGGTCTCCCTTTCTCCAGCTTTGTCCTTCCCTATTCTAATCTCTACGGTGCAGTCAAATTCTATAACCTTTAAGGCTTCCCGTTTCCCAGAATCCTTAACATGGCTAGGAAGGCCACCACTGCTTTCTGTTCCCTGTATTCTCTGCAGCTTCATCTGCTATTATTCTCCAGACCCTCTGCAACTGAGCCCTGCACCCCAAGCCCTACCATATGGAACTGAGTTCAGTAATGTGACGGTGTCAGGAACTCTCTACCTTTGAACACTGCATATGTTCTTCTCTCTGCCTGCTCTGTCCATCATCTGACTAATTTATATTCATAGGCTTTAGTGCCTCTTCTGTGAGCCATTCCTGACCACCCCCATGCACATGCCCTCAAGTCTGCGAGAGCTGCTCACAGATAGCATACCAAATGCTGTCTCATCCTGAAAGTTAGTATACTTCATTGTAATTGCCCATTTACTTATTTAACTTTACTGTTGGACCTCTGGCTTCACAAGAATCATGGCTGTGGCTCCCTTGCTCACTTGTACAATCCCAGCCCTTGGGAGCGTAAGGCCATAATAGGTGCTCCGGAAATATTTATTAAATAAATGAATCTGCATACAGTTATGTGCAGAGTTCAGATTTCTGTTTATTCCCTTAGCAATCTCATCAAAGTACTGCAGGAAATAGTACATGATAATCAGCTGTCAGCTTATCACAGAGGACCTCCCTGCTATATAGCTCCACCCTCTCCCCACCCCCCACCCCCAATCCCAATCACTAGTTAGATTTAAATCTATTTGACTCTAGTTCTTTCAGCCTTGGTAAGAATTGTAGCAACCCCCATTGTATTTAAGAAGAGAATTAAATTACTAATATTGGTCTACCCATTTCTCTAAGAAAATGAAATTACTTCTCTACAGAATTAAAACACCATTTCCTTGAACTTGATGAAGAAGCCAATTTTCTTTTGTGTTTCCTACCTCAAAAAAGAATATATGTCTAGACAGAATATTAGTGAAGTTTTTCCATGAGATATCCTCTTCTGCTAGAACGAACTCCATTATTCCTATAAAATTACATAAGTAGCTCAATTGCACCTCTCTGCTTCCTTCTTAATTAAAAAAAAAAAAGCAACCATAAAACAATAAAACGAAGTGGAAAAAAGTCTAATCCATATTTCCTAACATTGGATTTTTCTGACACAAACACACAAACTATGGATTTCTATACCCTTCCCCAAATTTCTAAATATTGTCAAATTCATTTCAAGGAGAGCAGAACTGGTTTTGTTAGCCTACATTTGTCCTGTGATATTCTTTGCATCGGTGGGTCTCAGAGTGTAGCACACATCAGAATCACCGGGAGGTCTTTTAAAAGTGCAGGTTGCTGGGCCTACCCCCAGAGTTTCTGATTCATTAGGCCTGAGATGGGACCAGAGAATTTGCATTTCTAACAAGCTCCCAGGTGATAGTGATGCTGCTGGTCTGGGAACCACACTTCGAGATGTGACGCATACATGTAACTTATGGTGGAGAAGCACATTTTGTTTCTTTCTGTGCAGTTATATCAGGCATTTTGACCTGTACTATCTTAGCCTTCCCTCCTTTTTATTTTTAGTCACTAGTACATAACTCAGTGGTACTGCCTAAATACATAAAGCATGTATTCCAAGCTGGAACTTAACAGCACGAGGGTACATCACTTTCTCAAAAAGAAATTAAAGAAAAGAAAGAGGTCTACTTCTGCAAGTTTAAAAAAATTAAATGAAAAAAAAAAACCAACTAAAAATTTGCTCTAAGGGAATTTTGCTTTCAACAGCAAACATGTTTTGCCTCAGTCGTGATTTCTTTGTTCAGGAGCCAAGCTGGCAATTAAGCTGGCACAGGAGTAGGAGCCATTTGTTTAATATGATGATAGTGTAGCCCTTTGTAAATCCTCGAACAATGAGGGCCCACACAGAAGCTCATTCGAAGTTCTAGTTCTTTCTTTCCCCTTACTGCTCATTGTGAATTCTCATAACCGCAAAGGAAGGGAAAGATTTTCAACGCTGTCACATCCTGCCTCATTTAAACCATTTATAGCCTTAGCTTATAGGAGCAATCTTAAGTAAACTTCTTTAAACACTTTGTAGAAAGGATTATCAAGTCCACTAACAAACTGGCAATTTTGAAATCTCTTTTGTTCCAAAGGCTCTCCATTAATCTCTGTGTTCCTCCGTCATTATCACTGTGCTGAGAAAAGCAAGTTGAAAATCCAGTCTTGACTTGGGTTTGGTAGTAGGGTTATTTTATATCTTATAGATTTATTTCAATCTTCTTAGAAGTTCTAATTCTCATCAGTTTTGGCATAAGCTAACTCATAAGAGGTCTCAGAATTTAAGGAAAGTGATGCCTGTAGTAATGGCTTCTGAAGAAATAAGATACACCATACTGTGACAATTGCAAGGATCTACATAAGTTCCTACTCTTCTACTAGGTTCTTTTAGGGTGGTAACTCTATCTTGTTCACTGCCTCATCCCTAGAATTTAGAATAGTGCTCAGAAAATAGAAGGTACTCAATATGTAGCATTTATTGTCTGACTGGCTCTCATTATAAGTATCACAGGAAATGCAAAACAAGAATTTTAAAAGTATAACGTGACACCAAAGTTTGTAAATTAAATATTACCAAAACAGACATTGTTTCTACAAATGAAGAAAATTAATCAGAAGAAATCTTTTTAGAATATAACTTCCTTCAACCTTCAGTCTACAAATATGTGGTAAATGTTCAAAATAAATATACATTTACATTTCAGAACTCAAATCCTTAGTTTTATACTTGGACAATGCTCAGATGAGTAAAATAGTTTTCACTTAAATTGTCTGCCGGTTTACAATATGAGAAGGAATCTCCCATGGGACACCATCTCCTCCCCCTTTGTATAAAGAATACTGTTTTGGCTAAATACTTTCTCAGATTGTGTAGAAAGGGCATATAATTATTAGGTTGACAAATGTGATTGCCATTTCTTTTTAATATCAATGGTTTCCTAAAAGCTGCTTTTTATATTTTGCAGGTGTATCAACTTATAGTTCTTTACAGTCCCTTCGACTGAATCTACTTACTGCAGTCTCAGCCTATCTGAGCTCAGGAAAGAATCCTGCTTGGGAGGGACCCATCATAAGAACTTCAGCTGCAACTAGGTCATGCCACTCAGGTCTGGATCTAGGTGTGACTACTGGCTGCTGCATGATCTACTCTTTACCCCAGGTTATCCAATCCCTGACCTCTACTTCACAGACACTAGACCCTGTGTCAGATGTTCAAATTAGGGTAACCTCATACCACAAAGTTTTATTGCCTTTTCTAGCTTTGGATTTCCTGTAACCCAAGACAGCCTAATCCAAGACAGGCTCTCTTATGCCCTTTTGATACTATTCTTCTAATGGCTCCCAAGACCAGCTGTTAGGGATGAGCTAGTTTTCCCAGGTCTCTTCTAGTATCCCAGTGCTATTTTTTTCTGCCAGGTTCTGATTTCTTTTCTAGTCCCTGTTGCTAAAATCCTACTGAATCCCTCACAGACACCCTACTCCTGACAAGGTTTGATTTTGCTGTCTTAATTTCATTTCCAGGGCTCAGTGCATAATAATGACTAGTCATTCAGCACCCAACAAACACATTGTACAGAGTGCAGACATTGGGATGGAGGAAGGGCATAAAGAGGCCCTTGGTACTGAAACATATTTTCACAGAATAAGATAATTGGTGAATTCTCATATCCAGTAAGGATCAAATTGGTGTACTATTTTAGCACTCCCTCAAGAATTCTCCTACCTAATTTCTGCACAGAATTTCATTTTATAGAAAGGTTCCATGATTTTTAACATAACTGTTACGTTTTTAACATAACATATAGCATATCCTCACATCAAGTAGTTTTGTATTTTAAGAATTATAAAATGCCTTCATCAAAAATTTGTGCCACACCATGTGCTATGTAGTACATGTTTATATATTTTAAAATTCCAGAACAAACCTCTCTTGAGGTTCTGTTTAAAATACAACCTGTGCTTGTGCAGTCAGGTAGGACAGAAAAACAATCACCTCACAGAAGACCAGCACCTGCCCTACAGGTACGATCATTTGAAACTTTGTTGAAAGTAGTTTGAAAATTAGTTATGCAGTCTACAAGAACATAGGGAAGCTACAATATTCCTTCTACTGACAACATGAAAGCCTCAGAAGTGAAATATCCAAGCCTCTTCAAGATATAAATATCAATTGAGAAGTTCAGAAAGCATTAATGCAAACTGTCTGTATGCTGCCATCTAATTTATAATCCATTACACACAGAGCCAAGTGACAGTTATTTACATTTGTTCTTCTGGGATAAAAGAAGGGATGAACCTGAAAAGGATCTGCTGAATCAGATCACATTCGACTGAGGAGTGACAGAGGAGTTTTCTTCAATTAATAGCCAGCTGCATAATTTGAGCTAATGCCAGCCGCGCTTTCGTCATGAAGTGACACGAAAATAAACAATTCTGTACTCAAGTGCTGGCATGTTGAAGTGAATTAATCCACCCAAAAGTTGGGAGAGAGAGACAGAGGGACAGTGGATTATGATATCTGAATTTTATGACCACATTTTAGCAATCATTTTAAGGATATTGGGTTCATTCTAATTGTTAAAATGTCCAAATGGATCCACTGAGGCTCAAATACTTGTTTGAATGAACAAATTCTTAGGGGAAAACCGAATGGAATAGAAATAGTCTCACCAAGGTCATGGTGATTTCTTTCACTGATGAGTGAAATCTACATTAATATTGAATTCATCGTCAAGGAGGGGGGTGGGAAAAGGAGTTTTATTAAGGACATCCACATGGGGGAATTATTGAAGGGGGAAAAAGATGACTACAACGATACAAAAGGAATTCAGGACAGGTTTAGAGAGGTCAAATGGCTGCTAGTTCATTCAGAAAACATTAACGTGCCCAGCTGCTGGGAGTTTTCTAGCTAGGTGCCTGTTCTGGTGGTCACAAGTCCATGTGTCTCCCGGCTGCAATGGCCACATTCCCGTCTGTCTGGATGGAAGAGCACCCACCCACATGCCAGACCTTTCCCTTAGGGTGGAAACGAGAGCATTTCTATTGAATAAACATTGAGCACCTACTGTGTTCCAGAGAGTGCTGGGAGTTAAAAATGAATGGCACAAATCCTACCTTGAGTTACAGTTCATTGGGGAAGACAGAGAGGTAAACAAATCATTGCAGCTGTGTGATAAAAGCTATAATAGAAGAAATTAATGCCT
>CAUYMX010053725.1:0-37806 GCA_963573855.1 Lepilemur septentrionalis | reverse complement strand
TGTAGCTCTTTGAGGTATCTCCATATTACTTTCCACAGAGGTTGCACTAGTTTGCAGTCCCACCAGCAGTGTATGAGTGTTCCTACCTCTCTGCATCCACCCCAACATTTATTGTTTTGGGACTTTTTGATAAAGGCCATTCTCACTGGAGATAAGTGATATCTCATTGTGGTTTTGATTTTCATTTCCCTGATGATTAGAGATGTTGAGCATTTTTTCATATGTTTGTTGGCCATTATTCTGTCTTCTTTTGAAAAGTTTCTGTTCATATCCTTTGCCCACTTTTTAATGGGGGTTGTTTGATTTTTTTCTTGCTGATTTTCCTGAGTTCTCCTGTCTTCAAGTCCTGAGACTCTTTTTTCCTCTTGGTCTAGTCTATTCTTGAAGTTTCTAAATGCATTTTATATGTCATTCAGTGAACTTAGCCCAAGGGTGGGGCATGGCCCAGTATTAAATTCTCAAAATGGTGCCAGCTATGGGCTTGCAAAGAGGTCAGGGCTCCTTTCAGGTGAGTGACATGGGCAAGAGACTATGAGGAGTGCAGTCTGCTCATTTCACAACCTCATAGGAGCAGGGTAGTGGGAATTGTCCCAGGTGTGTGTGTAGGAAAGCTCGAGCTCCCCTGTCTCTTAGTTGGATGGCAGCTTCAGCTGCATCAGCCTGAACTCACAGATGGGGCATTGCCCAGCTTTAAACTTCCAATTGGCCCCGTGGGCCTGTGACCAGAGAGAGTAGAGCCCCTTCCAGACAAACAGCATGCTCAAGATGCTGGTGGAATGCCATCTGCTCACATCTCAGTCTCACTGAAGCCCATAGCAGATGATTGGAATTGTTTTAGGTATATTTAGGAGAACTTGGGCTCCCCTGTCACTCAGCTGAGCAGCAGCTGCATCTGTGTCAGCCTTAATTTGGACCATGGGCAGCATGCTCCCCAGCTTTAGGCTTCCAAAATGGCACCTTAAGCCTACGATCAGGAAAGGTGGGGTCCCTTCCAGGCAGACAGCATGGGCCAGATACTGGGGGAAGTGCTGTCTGCTCACATCTCAATCTCAAAGCAGCCTGTAGCAGAGCAGTGAGAATTGTCCTAGATATACATAGGAGAGCTTGGGCTCTTCAGTCCCTCCTCAGCTGGGCAGCAGCTACAACTACATCAGCCTAAACTCAGCTTTAAATTCCCAAAATGGCACCTTGGACCTGTGACCAAAGAGGCTGGGGCTCTTCTCAGCAAGCTATGTTGGCAGGAACCTGTGGAGAGTGCAGTTCAGTCAAAACTTGGTCTCACAGCAGCGCATTGCAGGACGGTGGGTATTGTCCTACATGTGTGTTGGAAACCCTGGTTTTCCTGTCCTGCCCTAGCCAGCTGGGGCCTGCAACCAGCATCAGCACAAACTAAGCCTGAGGTTGAGGCACAGCTCAATGTTAAACTCTCAAAATGGCACCTCAGGCTTGTGACTGGAAAGGCTGGGGCCCTATCCAAGCAAGCAGCATGGACAAGAAACTGGACAATGCTCTTTGCTCAGGTCTCAGTCTCAGCATCAGTCCACAGCAGGGTGATGCGGACCTTCCCAGTGGTTATAGGAGTGCCTGGATTCCTCTATCCCTCCTTTGAGGTGCACAATGCATGCAGGTGCACCGGTAGTTTTCTGGTATTAAGGCTCTCAGAATGGTGCCAAGCTCAAGCTGCTCTAGCCTCAGATGCTTGTGCGAGTCCATGTGGGTTCCCTTTCTGGAACAATGTCTATGTGTAATCTCTAAGCAGCTCCCTATGTTAGACTCAAGATCTTAATGGATGGGAGGGATGGTTCTCTTGTAGCCAAGAGCAAATAAGGTTGTCTTGGAGTATGGAGTCCTGGGGGCTTCTCCCTTACTGCTTCCCCATGTCCAGGAGCTTCTCCTGGCTCTTAGCCCGTTCCTGGCTGGTTGCCCTGAACCCTCTTTTGGTGCTTCCCATCATTTCCCTGGTGAATCCCAGGATTCTCTCCTAGATGATCTGTTTGAAATATGAGAATCTGCCTACTACTCTGGTTCCTCTCCATGGAGAAGACACATACTACCCCCAAAGCTATCTTAAAGCTGTTAACTGACTGAAATGAGATTTTAACTCTCATCTGTTTTACTTGAAAGTCCCTATTTTGTGGTTATGTCATTATACCAATTAGGAGGTCACTGATATTCACACTAGCAATGTTATCTAGGATGGTATATTAGTTTGCTAGGGCTACCATAACAAAATACCACAAACTAGGTGGCTTAAACAACAGAAATTTATTTTCTCATAATTCTGGGGGCTGTAAGTCCAACACCAAAGTGTCTGCAGGGTTGGTTTCTTCTGAGGCTTTTCTCTTTGATTTGTAGATGGCTGTCTTCTTTCTATGTCTTCACATGGTCTTCTATGTGTTGTCTATGTCCTAATCTCCTCTTCTTGTAAAGACAGCAACCATATTGGATTAGGGCCACCCTAATGACCTGTTTAAATACTCTATCTGCAAATACAGTCACATTCTGAGGTCCTGGGAATTAAGTCTTCAACGTATAAATTTTGGAGGGAAACAATTCATCTCATAACAGCTTGTGAGGATGAGTCAAACTGTAGTAGAATGAAGACAGACTATAAATGGAAAATGTTAAATTAGACCAACCTTTTAAAATTGTGATGATAAAATAAAATGAAGAGATAAGACAACAAATCATTTGAGAGGAATAAGAATTAAGGAAAAGGGGTTTTTTTAGAATGGTTTTTTCTTTAGTATTAAAAGATAGTGACAATTTATAGCTTTAGCAAAATTTGCTAAAGAAATGAGAGAAAAAAACACTAAAAGCGAAGCCTGCTGAAATGCCTTAATAAGTAAACTTTGTGGAAAAATATGGCTTTAATTCTAAAAGATATCATCCTCCAGAGAAAATTACCCCATATTTTAATCAAAGAATAACTAAACTATGTAATGTCATAAGAAATGCTATTTTAATAATCTTATTTGTCCAATTACTCATAAAATATCTTTTTATAATATGATTGTTTATTAATGTAATTTAGATGACTTGAGGATTTCCAGAAATGTCAAAACAAAATTTCTGCATGTAGGATTGGCAAAGCAGTGAACAGAAAAATAACAAGCACACATGATATTAATACAAATGTTATTTCTATCCTAGAGTAAAGCAGGCCTAAGATAAATCTTGTCAAGTACAAAATGTCAAAATAATCTATAATAACAATGAGTATAAAAACCTGTTGGATACCCAGAAAAGACTTATTACTAGCTTCAGGAAGTCAAAAGGGAAATGGCAGTTATGAAAGGAGTTTTCTGTAGCCATTTCCTAGTACAAAATAATCCACCAGGAGAAATATACATATATTTATCAAAAGAAAAAGAGGTTTTCTTACAAAGAAAATAGTACTTTTCCAGCAAGGAAAAGATGCAGCACAGCTTCTGTAATCTCAGGGGGAAAAAGACAAGCAGCAGACAAGCTTCAAGATTCACATTATGAGCTTTTCTTTTACCAAACTAAAAGCAAATTAGTTTGGAGAATGGAAATAACTTTTGAAATCCCTTAACCTCAATGATCCCTGTTCTGTGAGGTCACCTGATACAAGATATGCAGACATTTGCCCATGCCAGTTAATCATTGAAATGTAATTAAGGTCTCAATACTCAGTGCTGAGGTATGGGGTGAGGGAAGCAGGCACTGAGAAAAGCCCTCATTGTAGTAGCATCATTCTTTAACTAGTTTTGTGACCCTCAGTTATGCCATTTCCATATCCCCTCCCCCTTTCTCCCACTGTAAAATGAAGGCATTGGCTCTGCTGATTTCCAATGTCCTCTAATTCTCTCATGTTCTATAATAAAAGGAAACTATTTCACTTATTTTTAAGATATTTTGAAAATGTACATTATTTTTATGTGCAATGATTAAAGTTGATATATGGCTTTCTGTTCCAGAAGATATTAGAGCAAAAGAATCTGATAATTCCCTTTAGATAAGCAAATAAACATGCTGAAAAATATAACAGTAACCTTTATTTTACATGCATCATTACCTCCCAAAACTGTAAGGTTAATCAGATTCTAGAAATGAAAGAAAGAAACTGAGAACAGAAGCAGTAAGTTCAGAAGCTGGCCTGTCCTTAACATTGGCTGTTGGCATTTTGGTCTCAGTAACCTTTTAAGGCCCATGATGGGGAAGAAATGAAGGACTTGGACCTGCCCATGGCTAGGACTGAAATATCTGTATAAATCCAAGACCCTGGAAATCTGCAACATAAGTGGATAAGTGTAGTAGAGAAACAAATCCCACTATAAGCCAAAGGAATCTTTCAGTCTTAAGACCTGGATACAAAAATAATTCCCTGAAAAATTTGAAACCTGGGGTTTGCATTTCACACAAATTTTGTGGTTTAGAATCAAACCAAATATTAATCCAGAAAAAGCAAGTACAAAACCTTTGAAATTGAAACAAACTAAGAAATTCAAGAGAAAGTTAGGTTAGTGTAACTGGACCATTATAAATTAGGGTGCTTATGCATTTTTTCTTCTGCCTCATAAATACCAATGATTCATAAGTTTGGATGCTTTATGTAGTCTCATGTTTGTTGAAGACTTTATTCATTCTTTTTATTATTCTTTTTAAATTTTTATCTGACTGCATTAATCCAGAAGACCTGTCTTCAACTTCTGAGATTCTCTCTTCTGCTAGATTTAGTCTGTTGTTGAAGCTTTCAACTGTATTATGTAGTTCCCTCGATGAATTTTTTATTTCCAGAAGTTCTGTTTTGTTTTTCTTTAAGATATCTATTCCCTTGATAAATTTCTCATTTGTTATTTTTCTGAATTGGTTTTCTGATTTCTTCGTGTTGGTTTTAAGATTTCTCTTTGATATGATTGAGCTTCTTTAAAATCAACATTTTGCATTCTTTTCTGGCATTTCATAAGTTTCATTTTGGTTAGAATTCATAGCTAGGCAGTATGATCCTTTGATGGTGTTGTAACATCCTGCCTTTATATACTTTTAGTATTGTTACATTGACTTCTTCACATCTGGAGAGAGAGTCCCTTCTTATTTTTGAGTTAACTTTCATTTGTACAGTACTTTTTCTTTATTCTTCCCTTCTTGAGCATGTGAGTATAACGTATGTTGAGTAGGGCTGTTTGGCTTTGCTTTTGGGTATGTTCAGCGGCAAAGAGTCTGTATGAATTCATTGGTTATAGATAGCCTTGGTGTGGTGGCTTTCTCAAATGTTGGTTGTAGTAGTGGTGTACCAGGCAAGTGAGTAGGCTCATGGCCTCCTAAGAATGCAGGGTGGTAAAGGTCATGAGAAGCTTATCTCATTCCCAAGAGCTGTGCACTGCGTTAGCAGATTTTGTATTGGGTTGTGCAGGTAGACTTCCAGGCCAGTAGGTGGCACTCACAGGCAAGAACAGGCTGTGGTGGTAATGGTAGGGTTTATGCTTGATCTTTGTTTACTAGAAGAAGCTCACCAGTAGTAGTAGCTAGGTTGGCCTTTGTGAGGAGGAAAGCCATATTGTTGAACCTATGCAGAACCTACAGAAACAAATCAGTGCCTATTTACTTTGTTTACAATTAAATGTACAATAAAAACACTGGGTTTTTCTTAAATGCACGCATGTCCAATCACTTATCATTTTTTGCTTTTGTTTATTTGTTTCTTCATTTATTTGCTAATCTAATTATAATTTCATGGAATATTTTCCTTGACATAGCCTATGGGGCATATCTTCAAAGGAAGTTATGCTTAAATCCTCATTTTTTTCCTAATCTACCACCTGACTTTAAAATCTTTCATTTTTTACACTGAACCAGAAGCACCCCCAACCTATTTCACTGTTTTTCCCTTTTGCACATTTTCCTTTGCCCAGATGTTATCATATAGGTGATGGGAGATTTTTCTTATTTTCTCCTTAAAGAAAAGTTATTATATCCATTGGACTTCTAGCAAAGAAATCAATTTTTTTTTTTTTTTGCTCTCGCCAGATTTGTTGCAGTCGGCTAATATGAAAACACAATTTTTCCTCATCAGTGCCTTCAAGGCATCAAGTGTCATAATTCCTAAAGTTATAAATAGTTAAAAAAAAAAATCTTATCTGTGTTTAAATAGAACTCATTTGAGAAGAAAATTTTCACCTTGCAGCATAGCAATCAATATACATCTCATTGCCACAATGCCACAACTTCAAAATGAATTAAAACACATAAAACTAAGTGTTGTGGAATCAATTAGAACAATCTTTCGGGACTTTGCTTGAACCATTGTTAAATTTTATGAAAAGCACAAATTTTTTTTAATCAATTAGCCACTCCTTTTGCTGGTCTCACTCAGCTGGATATATTTGATACATTCTGCTCAATGTCTGTCTCGCTCATTTTCTAAATCACACTTATAATAGATAATCTATTGTAAAAGTATTTCTTAATTTTTGCTTAATAATCAATTGACGCTCTTTAAAAATACCTGTGTTTAAGGCTCAGACACAGAAATTCTGAATTAACAGATATGGAAGTCTGGGCATCAGTATTTTAATGGGTTAAGAACCATTGTGTTCATACCCACAATGGGAGGGGGCTGGGATTAGTAAGTTACATAACAATAGATGGGACAAAAGTAAATTCTAAGAACCTACACACCCACTGCTTTATAGCATTCTCTTCATCCTTCTTTATACAGTTTAGCCTTCTTTTTTGAAAACTTAGCACTCTTCTTCCCATACTGAGAATCAAATTCTGTACCATTGTGTAGAATATTTGGCCAGAACAGTATTATTTTGCATAAATCTTCTTAGTGTCTCTTCCTAAGAAGGTTGCCACTATTTAAACTTCTATCACTAAGAAAGGAATGCCAAGCAAGCAGACTACATAAAATTCTAACCTCAACCACTCACCTATCCATGAACAACAGATTGCATGCTAAATTAGATCCTTCTGGAAACTATTTGGAAATAACACCAAATATGAGTACACTAAAGTAGCTAATGTAGTCAGGTTAAGAAAAGAATTCATATGAAAAGCTGGAATAAACAAGACTAAGGAATGAGTTGTCAAAGCCTATAAAGTTGAGTATGCCAAAGCCAAACCAGAATTCATCACATCCCTTGAATGCTCATGTTTGGATCCCTGGATCCCCTTTTCAGGGGTTTCCCTACTTAAAACTAGAACAATATCCTAGGTCCACCTTACTTGTGACCCCACATCCCTTCCTTCCAAACTGGCATTTTACCAATTTCCCAGCACATCTGCTGGACAAGACTCAATGCATAATGACAGAAACATATGGAACTTCTTAAAAATATATTCCACTACTGTTATACTGAACCTCTCATAATTTCAATTAAAAATCATCCTCTATTATTTAATTCTATTGTTAATTTTTATTAGAAGATTATGGGTTTAGGAACCAGATGGACCTTGGTTTAATTACTGGCTTTGCCATTTACTACTCATATGACTTTGGACACATTATTTTCGAGATGATATATTTCCTCTTATATCACAGGAAACTAACAATATCCAATTGTAGAGGTTCACTGGTGGTTAAAAAGATCTTGCACACTGTATGGTACTTCACAGTACATTTTAGTTTATTTTCTCTTTACTTCTATGGAATGAGCAAGTAAGTGGGTTAAGCCAAGGACCTGTGCTGTGGTTTCCACTCTACTGTCATCCAGCTCCATTGCCCTGGACAAGTCCCTGACCTTCAGTTTCTTCTGCTGCAAAATGGGAGGACTGTACTGACATGTCCCCTTTTTGGTAACAGTTTTAGCAACACATAATTACTATAATATACAATTCACCCATTTAAATGTACAATTCATTTTTAAGGATATTTAGAGAGTTATGTAACCATCATTACAATAAAATTTTATAACAAGAAAACAATGAACAGAGGCCAGATACAGGTGGCTCACACCTGTAATCCTACCACTCTGGGAGGCTGAGGTGGGCAGATCGCTCAAGGTCAGGAGTTTGAAACCAGCCTGAGCAAGAGCGAGAGCCCATCTCTACTAAAAATAGAAAGAAATTAATTGGCCAACTAAAAATATATAGAAAAAATTAGCCGGGCATGGTGGTGCATGCCTGTAGTCCCAGCTACTCAGGAGGCTGAGGCAGGTGGATCGTCTGAACCCAGGAGTTTGAGGTTGCTGTGAGCTAGGCTGATGCCACAGCACTCTAGCCCGGGCAACAGAGTGAGACTCTTTGTCTCAAAAAAAAAAAAAAACCCAAAAACAATGACCAGAGAATTAAGAGGAACAAACAAAGTCACAACAAACATAGGATTATGCAAAACCCCTAAATATAAGGTATCCCTGAGGATGAAGAAGAAAACACACAAGGCTAAAAACCTATTTAAGGGAATAATTGAAGAAAACTTCCCTGGTCTTGCTAGAGATTTGGACATCCAGGTACAAGAAGATCAACAAACACCTGAAAGATTCATTGCAAAGAGGTAATCACTAAGACACAGTCATCAGACTGGCTAAAGTCAACATGAATGAGGAATTCCTGTGAGCCATAAGAGGAAAATGTCAAGTAACTTACAAAGGAAAATGTATTAGTCTAACTACAGACTTCTCAACTGAGACCTTGTAAGTCTGAGGAATTGGGGCCCCATCTTCAGTCTACTAAAACAGAACAACTGCCAGCCTAGAATTTTGTATCCTGCAAAAGTAAGTTTCATAAATGAAGGAGAAATACAACTTTTCCAGATAAGCAAACACTGAGGGAATTTGTCAAGGTAAGACCTGGCTTGCAGGAAATACTCAGAACTGCATTATACATGGATCAGCACAATGGTCACCTACCAGTGTAATACCACCCAAAAGCTAAAGCTTGAAACTCAAATAAAACAATAGTACAAGACATAAAACAAAGCATTAAGGTATTATCCAACAGGATGAACAGAACGTTGATTCTGTCAATCAACGTGAATGACTTGAATTCCCCACTCAAGACATATAGGATGGCAGGATGGATTTAGAAAATACAAGACAATTATGTGCTGTCTCCAGGGAATGCATCTAACCTACAAGGACTGTCACAAATTCAAGGTCAAGGGATGGAAAAAAAATATTCCACGCAAAAGAAAGCAGGTGTAGCCATTCTAGTATCAGATAAAATTGACCTTAAGTCAACAATAGTAAAGAAAAACAAAGATGGTGATTATAAAACGGTAAAGGGAACAATTCAACAAGAAGACAAAACAATTCTAAATATATATGCCCCTAACACAGGAGAACCCAGATTCATAAAGCAAACCCTACTAGATCTAAGCAGAGACATAAACAGCAGCATCATAATAGCAGGGGACTTCAAAACCCTCTAGCAGAACTGGACAGATCATCCAAGCAGAAAATGAATAAAGAAATCCTGGACTTAAACAGGACTCTAGAGCAATTGGGCTTAACAGACATTTACAGAACATTTTACTCCAAAACTACTGAGTTTTGGGGTAAAACTGATGAGTCTTTTCATCATCACATGGAACATTTTCCAAGATTGATCATATTTTAGGCCACAAAACATGGCTCAACAAATCCAAAAAAATAGAAACCACACCGTGTATCTTTTCAGACCACAGTGGAATAAAACTAGAAACCAACTCCAAGAGAAACACCCAATTCTACATGAAGTCATGGAAATTAAACAACATGTTGCTGAACAGTTGGCTCAGTGAAGAAATTAAGATGGAAATAAAAAAATTCCTCAAATTGAATGATAAAAGCTATCAAAATATCTTGGATTTAGCAAAAACAGTCCTAAGAGAAAAATTCATATCCTTAAATGCCTACATCAAAGAGACAGAAAGATCACAAATTAACAATCTAATGACACATATCAAGGAAATAGAAAAGAAAGAGCAAACCAAATCCAAAGCCAGCAGAAGAAAAGAAATAACTAAGGTCAGAGCAGAACTAAATGAAACTGAAAACAAGAAAATAATGCAGAAGATCAACGAAACAAAAAGTTGGTTCTTTGAAAAGATAAACAAATCTACAGGCCTCTCACAAGATTAACCAGAAGCACAGAAGAAAGGACCTTAATAAGGGTCCTTTGGAAGTTCTAGCCAGGGCCATTTGGCAAGAAAGAGAACAAAAGTTTTCCAAACTGGAAAGGAAAAATTAAAACTATCGCTATTTGCAGATGACATGACCTTCCTTATATGTAGAAAATCTGAAAGAATCTGCAAAAACCAACAAGAATAAAAAAAAGCTAATGAATGACCACAGCAAAGTTGCAGGATACAAAATTAATATATAAAAATCAGTTGCATTTCTATATACTATCAATAAACAATCTGAAAATGAAATTAAGAGAACAATTTGCAGTAGCATCATAAAGAACAGAATACTTAGGAGTAATTTTAGCCAAAAAAGTGTAAGACTTATACACTGAAAACTATGAAACATTATTGAAAGAAATTAATGAAGATTTTTTAAAAATGGAAAGACATTTCTTGTTCACGGATTGGGAAACTTAACTACTGTTAAGATGACAATACTCTCCAAATTAGCCTACAGCTATAACACACTCTCTGTCAAATGAGAGGAAGTAAGAAGATGGTGATTCAAATGACATGAATTCTCACCATTCTTAACATTTGAATAAGTTTTTTTTTTCATTTGCTGTATGCCCTTAGAACCATTTCCAGAAACTTTAAATAGTGTTTCTTTTCAAAATTTTTACCAGTTATGATTGCTTTGCAAGGAAGCAGGTCCATGAAGTTACTCCCACTGCCATTCCAGAAGTGGGAATCCAGAGCCCCTCTCTTAAAAAATCCAACACTTAATGGCATTTCTATATATAAAACAGATGCAACTACCCTAATTGTGATTGAGGTAAAGCTGTGGTTCCCAATGCCTGGGCAAAGGACTGGCACCAGTCCATGGGGCCATACAGCAGGAGGTAAGCGATGGGCCAGTGAGTGAAACTTCATGTGTATTTACAGCGGCTCCCCATCACTCACATCAGTGCCTGAGCTCTGTCTCCTGTCAGATCAGTGGCATTGGTTGTAGGAAAACGAGCTCAGGGCTCCCACTGATTCTGCATTATGGTGAGTTATATAATTATTTCATTATATATTACAATGTATTGCTAACAGAAATAAAGTACACAATAAATCTAATATGTTTGAATCATCCTGAAACCATCCCCCAGGTCTGTGGAAAAATTGTCTTCCATGAAACTGGTCCCTGGTGCCAAAAATGTTGGGGACCATTGAGGTAAAGGCTCCTATGCCCAATTGGATGGCAAGCCCTCAAACACTGTAATGGCTCTAGGCTACTCATTTATCAACTCTTGGATTAAATGACAGTATTCTTTCAAGCCCTAATACTCTGTGATGTGTTTAATACGTTATTCATATGTCTAAGAACTCTCCTCTCTCCTTTCTAAGAAAAGTCTCTTTTCCTGACCTGAGTGCCATTTTCCTTCCACTGCTTCAAGAAAAACTATTTGTTTTTCCCTTTTTCCCCAGTAAATTATATCTAGGTGTTTTGTTCATGTTTAATTTTTCTAAGCTTTATTGATTCTTATATTGGTTTGAGTCCAGACCCATAAGGTAATCAAGCCTCTGAGGAATTCTTATGGTTTTTGAATGATTATATGTAATAATATCCTCTTAACACCTACAGATTCTCAAATGTTTGGGGCACAGAGAGAAAACGGTAACTTGGACCCTCACTGACACAGGCAAGCTCAACTTTTAAAAGGAAACCAAAAAATCATAAAAATTTGAGGGTATGGGGGAAAAATAAAAGTATTAATTCTCACTGTCCAAGAATATATAAGTGGTTAAAGTAAGAGCTTCAAAGGGAGTTTATTCCTTTGACCTTTGAAAAGAAGAAGATTGTCAGCTGGGCCCAAAGAGAAGTTTGCAAATATAGTTGTCATGTCCATTTCGTCCCTCAGAATTCCTCTCTCTGCACCGCTTCGCTGGGGAGTGGAATTATCAGCACAGCTCCCATTTGATATTTCTTAACTGGGCCCTTCACATTTCATGAATTTTATTACTAATCACTTCAGAAAAATAAGTGATAATTGATAACAACTTGGAACATTTACACAAATTCCAAAATTCTCACTGTCCCAAGTCCCTTTGATTTATTAATATATTCGGGGCTTTTCTAGAGATGGTTCTATGTTTGCTCCTTTGCTCTTCTACCCTCTGTTATTTGTTGTTTATTTTCAGAATAGTTTTCACTAATCTCTCACCATTCTCTAGATCATTTCTTAGCACAGGAAATAGAAATCTTTTCCTCGATGTTATCTCCCTTCCCTTAGTGAAGATTCAATATAAACAGAGTAGTAGGTTTCTCCTTTCCCAAAAGTAAAAATTTATATGTTTAACTCCAGATTAAGTGACACTCAGATCACTAGTGTGGGGCATAATTTTATTTGTCAATGTTGTCCAATTGGAATAAAGATTAGAGGAGTAAAGAAGGAAAGGACCTTAGAAATATAGGTAGATATGGATTTTGACTACAGAAAAAAAAATGGTGAGCAGGTGGGCAGCTATCTAATTACTATTTTAGCACAAAATGCAAAGAAAAGAATCTCTTTTTTAGTACTTGATCTATCTTTTCTTGGGCTCCTTCCTTCCAGCAGTGAGGATTGTTTGTTGTGATTAAGATGCCAGGCTGTCAGCTCCAGTTGAATTTGCTTTCTGAAGGATGTTTTACATTATCTTCTTTGTTCATTAGGCTAGACTTGAACACATCATACTTTTTCTTATCTAAATCTCCAATGATATTAGTATTATTACTGCCTAAATTATTTGTGTATTTGTGTTCCATATGCTTTTGTAATTGTACATCACAAACATTCTTAGGCATGCATATACTATTTGCTGTTCATTGAAAAGAAACATTTGAGCTCATAGTGAATTTAGCTTCTGCCAGATGGCATCGCTGGTATTCAGATATTTGTGACCTTCTTTGCTTTCTTGTCTTATCTACAGACTTTACCTCTGATTTTTCTTACATTTAGCATAGGCCCTAAGTACTTAGCCTCACCATAAGTATTGGTTCCCTGCCTCTTATCTCTTCAACAAAAAAATCTATTCTACACAATACTTCCATATAAATCTTTCTATGCACTATATTTTTTTTAACATCATTCCCCTTCTCAAATGGCAACAATGTCTCCCATTGCATATAGGATAAGTTCAAACTCCTTAGGCTGACAACCATAGATTTTTGCTATTTTGTCCTTGTCTTCCCACTTTTCTCTCTAACTCTTTTTTTGATCCAGATGCAACACACTAAGCTATTCATTTTTTCTTATTTTTATGTCCTGTAGCAAAGGTAGAAACTAGTGTATATGCAAGCCAGGTATGGGTATGGATGAGTTAGCAAATGTCCTATTAGTGATCCAAGATGATGAATGAGGCTCTTACTGATTTTTATTACAGGGACTCCTAGAGCCTACAAGAGAAGTAAAAGGTATTTTAATTCCAATCACAGTTTGGGGGAAATTGATAAATTAAATCCTAGTCTTTGTGCAACTGTGCATACAGGGATCTTTAGGTTCTGATGTAGATTATTACATGAAGGAATGACCCCTCTGTACTCCCATAATACCATGTCAATTCCTTGTGAGGCTGGAGTGTTACAGATAGTGTCTGAAGGGCCATATGCATGAAGGGGAGTAATACTCTTTTGTCTAGAGGAAAGAGTTGTCATTCCAAATAAAGGAGCTCTACATCTGTCCAGGTAGTAGATGTATGATAAACTCCTTCACTGTATTCCTCAGAAGCAGGTGAAATCTATCACAATTGGGGGAAAGTAGCAAGGCTGCTAATGTCACATTGAAAGTTGATGCTTGGGGCCTATGGACATAGTATTAGGGATATTTCAGTGAGGATGTTGGAAACCAGAGAGTATTGTCTGGTACTCATGACAGGAGTGTTGAGTATGTGAATGTGTACCTATACTTAGTCAACCCACCTTGAACCTTAACTGCTATTACCATGAATGATGAGTTTTACTCTATAGCACTTAAAAGATACCTTTCCACATCAAATTCAGGTCCTCGGGCCTTGACTGAAGATATAAAATGATATAAATGATTAAAGATATAAAGAGATGTAAGTAATACAATGGTGATCTAGCACCTCTTGTATTATCCTGGATAGAGCTGGAGCCATTCTACTAAGTGAAATATCACAAGAATGGAAAAGCAAGCATCATATGTACTCACCATCAAATTGGTATTAACTGATCAATGTTACTACACATATAGTAATAACATTCATCTGGTGTCTGGCAGGTGAGGGTGGAGGAGGGGATGGGTATATTCACACCTAATGGGTGCAATGTGCACCGTCTAGGGGATGGGCACACCTGAAGTTTGGACTTGGGTGGGGCAAAGGCAATATATGTAACCTTAATATTTGTATCCCCGTAATATGCTGAAATTAAAAATAAAACTATAAGAACAGATTTAAGTAAATATAAATGGTAGAAATTGCTCTCCTCCCTAAAAAATTCCTTGGGGGAAGGACTCTGCTTTTTGAAACTTTTCTTTCCCATTTTACCATATACATTGTCTGCACTTGCCTGTAGGTGGGTAGCTACTCCGTAACTATTTGCTGAATATATGTTTTAAGGAAATGCATTATATATTCTCTTCATTCTCACAAGATAGATTCTGGAATCCCTTTGGGATAGTTATCTATCAAATATTTATTGAGTACCAACTGTGTATAGGCAATATTCTAGGTCCTATGAATATAGCAGTGAACAGAGAAAGTTTTTATTTCTAATGTAAAGTGCTACAGATTTTTCCAGTTGAAATCTCTTTTCCAACATTCTTTTTCTTTTTTTCCTGATCAACTTAGAAAATGTGCAGGTTGTGTAGGTTCACTCTGCATGTGTGTGTGTCCCTATGCAAAACACACAATTGGAAGCACTTGGTGTTGCAGAAAGTGCTGAGTAAAAAAGACTTAAATTTTATTCTTATTACTCTATTTATTAACTAAATAAATTGAGGGCAGCTATGTAAACCTTCACTTTTTGTTTCTTTGCTTATTTTTATGTGTATTTAATGGAAGCATCGTTGTGAGACAGTACCTCTTAAGGCTAAGAACACATACCGCAGTTAGACTACCTGGTTTTGAATCCTGATTCTGCCACTTGGCATTTCCTAGCTGTGTAACCTTGGAAAGTTTCTTATCCTTTTTTTCTCTTAGTTTTCTCACATGTAAAATATAAATAATAAAATACACCTCATAGAGTTGTTTTGGAGATTAAATGAGTTCCTATATGAGAAGTATTTATAATATCTGGCATAAAATAAGTATTATATGAGCTAACTCTTGCTACTGCGACTGTTACTATTTTCTTTCTTGCAGAATTGTTAGAAAAGTAAATAAGGTTTTGATAACTCCTCAGCATAGTACTAGATACATGACAGTCACCCAATACATGAATATTTATTACTGAATTGATAAATCATTTCTCATTCTAAGAACCTCAGAAGATAACTTTAATAAAGAATAGTAGGAAGTTTAGATCCAGAGAAGTAGTCAAAAATTTAAAAAATTAAAAAAAAAGAATAGTAGGAAGTAATGGAAAAGTTTATGTTAAGTGAAGAGAAATTTTGGGAGGAAGAAATGTCGCATAGCTATCTTAAAAAAAGTAATAGTTATTTGTCATATGTAGAAGTTGCCTAAGACATTATTGGTGCATGATACACTATGATCTCTGATAAATGAAAGTAATGTATTTTGATTGATTATAATTTAATTAATATGTAATATAATACACACATCCACTATGATCATAGTTCTACAATCCAAATCCAACCATAGCCGTTCCTTATCTAAAGTACTTACGCGGCAAGTTACCCCTCAGGATCAAGTCCAAACTCTGCATCCTGATATACCTAAACCTTTCACAAGCTGATACATCTCCAGCTTTTTGGTCTTACTTCCTGTTGATCCTGTACTACTCTACATTCTGCACCAAACCACTTTCACTTTTCAATTATATCAGTGCCCGGGCTCCCGGTGGGTCTGTTTGAATGCAATGCTTTCCCCATAATTTACTCATCTAGTTTAAATATCATCCCTGCTGTGAAGCCTTCCTTGTCTCCCCCAGTTGATTAGCTGCTCCTGCTGTAATCCCATAGATTTTAGACAGGTCTCTAAAAGCATTATTTATGTTGTTTTGAAATTTTATATATGGATTTATCACAACATGGAGTGAGATCCATGAGGATAGGGACATTCTTATACATACTTGGAGCTTGACACATAGAGATTACATGACAGAATATTGATGGAATAAATAAATGGGCAATTTAGTGAAGGGGACAAGGTAAACTTTAGTATCATCACTTCATAGATAAGAGCATTGAGGCTTTGAAGGCCAATCAGTAAAATCTACCGAGAGCCAAATGAATCGCTGGCCCCTACTTATCCCCAACATTGCCTGGAGGATCTGGCCCTCTAGGACACCTTTTCATAGATTTACTCTGACTAGCTGTGGCCAGTAGAGCCTGGCTCATTTCATTTGAGCGCAATTTCTGCCTAATGCCGTGTCTCTCAGTGCCGAGCGCACATTAGAATCCCATGAGGATCACTGTAGCTTGCTTTTAACCCCTCTTCAAAATAGTTCATAGTAGGGTGCCTGCTACTTAATGACATGCTTAAATGCTTATGGGAAATGGGGAGAGGGGACTCTGAAACTGCTTTTCTTTCTTGAACTTCTAATTCTTTAGTTCTTTTGGGCTCATATTAAATTCCTCCAAGTTTAAGTGATTTTATTCTGATTTTAACTTTCTTACCCATTCCCCAAGGATTCGTTTCCTCTTTCCTTGACTAAATTAAGACATTATAGACTAGATACTTAAAATTATAGCCAATAGAGGTTGGCCCCAGTTGAATTTCTTAGTTAGGCTCTTCATTGAAACTACTCATTTCTGACAATCTTTGCTCTTAACATGTTGATTTCTTCTAAAAGGGCTGTTTTACAGTGAAAATTTCTAAAGATTCCCCACATATGTTTCATCATTAGCCAAGAGCATGAGGAGATAGAGCTCCAGGATTCTGTTATTTTAAACCCAGACAGAGGCTCCGACTTTTTCCCAGTGGTCTCAGTAAGCTGTGCATCTATTACCTGGTTGCTTCCTTTGAGCCCCCAAACTCAGCTGTTAGTTCATTCAATTATGCATTAATTAGATACTGTTATGTCACTCCATTGCTTAACATCCTCCAATGGCTCCTTATAGTTTTTAGAATAATATTCAGACTCTTTACCTTTCATACAAAGCCCTATATTGTCTGGGTTAAACCACATGTACCCACACTCCCTTTCAGTCCTTTTGAATTAGCTGCAAGACCCCAAGAGCACATCTCTGTTCCTTCATGCTTGTGCTTTACTCTTCCTAGACTGCCTTTTTTCTTTCTATTACTGTGCCCAGAATTCTGCCATTGATTTTTCAAAATGTAAACTCAGTGCTGCCTAAGGAGTGCCTGCTCCCCGACACCACCTATCCCCCACCCAAGCAGATGCTGTCTCCTTTTTCTCTATTCTTCCAAGGAATGAAAAGCCCTGCTTCTCTGCTGGCATTCACACTATATTGTGCTGAATTATTATTTTTTTATACACCTACATGTGAACAAATGTGCTGGATTATTGACCAGACTTCAGCTCCTTGGAAGACAGGGACAGTTCCTCATTCAGTTTTGTATTTCCAGCAATTGGCACAATGCCTATTACATGCCAGGCACTGTGATAACTGGTGTGAATCAATGAATGGCACAATCCACAGAGATGCAAGCCAAAATCATCAGCATCTCTTAGATCCTTCTTTCTCGGGGTTCTGACAGCTAATCACTGAAAAAGTGATTCTTAAAATGTTTAATTTACATTCTTTTTAAAATTTTTATAAAAATTCGGACTCTGCAGAGAAAAATACAAGATTGCCATAAATTTTATGTACAGTTTGTGAGAGTTTGTAAAAAATTTTTGAATCCAACGCCCTGGTTAGTGGGCAAGCACTGTGATGGATATAGGGTATATATGTAATGATCAATAAGGCAATATCATTGCTTTCAGTGAATTCCACATATAATTGAAAAATGACACATAATCAAGTGATTACAAAGCAATGTGACAAATGTTATAATCAAAGAAGGGAAAAGTTAACTCCTATTGAAGTTTGTGTAGAGATAGGCTTTGAGCTAAGCTTGAAGGAGCAAAAGATATACTTTAAAATAAAAGTTGAAACAAATCTTAAGGATGAAAACCTCAACAACAAAGTAATTATAATTCTAATACCAGCAATACTTCCTCTATGTCACACATTACTATTATATAAGTTATTTTACATGTCTTAATTCAGTTACTATTTGAAACAATCCTTTGAGGTAAGTACTATTACCTATTATTTTGCTAGGGCTGCCGTAACATAGTACAGGCACATTTCTGAGACAGTGTGGGTTTGGTTCCAGACCACCACAATAAAATGAATATCACAACAAAGTGAGTCACATGAATTGTTTTGGTTTCCCAGTGCAATACAAAAGTTATGTTTACACTATACTGTAATCTGTTATGTGCAATAATAACATTGTGTCTAAAAAAACAATGTACGTACCTTAATTTAAAAATACTTTATGCTGAAAAATGCTAACAATCATCTGAGCTTTCAGCATGTCGTAATCTTTTTGCTGGTGGAGGGTCTTGCCTCAAGGTTGATGGCTGCTGACTGAGCAAGGTAATGGTTGTTAAAGGTTAGAGTGGCCCTGGCAATTCTTAAAATGAGACAACAATGAAGTTTGCTACATTGATTAACTCTAGCTTTCATGAAAGATTTCTCTGTACCACATGACGCTGCCTGGTAGCATTTTACCTACAGTAGAACTTTCAAAATTGGAGTCAGTCCTCTCAAACTCTGCTGCTGCTGTATCAGCTAAGTTTATATACCATTCTAAATTCTTTGTTGCTATTTCAACAATGTTCAAAGCAATGTTCAAAGCAACAATGTTCAAAGCATAGAGTAGTTTCCATCTCAAGAAACCACTTTCTTTTCTCTTCTCTAAAAAGCAACTCCTCATTTGTTCAAACTTTATTATGAGGTTGCCGTAATTCAGTCACATCTCCAGGCTCTACTTCTAATTCTGGTTCTCTTGCTATTTCTGCATCTGCAGTGATGCAGTGATCTACTCAAACCCCTTAAAGTCATCAATAGGGTTAAAATAAACTTCTGCAAACTTGTGTTAATGTTGATATTTTGACCTCCTCCCTTGAATCGCAAATGTCCTTAATGGTATCTAGAATAGAGGATCCTTTCCAGAAGGTTTCAATTTACTTTGCCCAGATCCATCACAAGAATCATTATTTATAGCAGCTATGGCCTTATGAAATGTATTTCTTAAATTATAAGACTTGAAAGTTGAATTTTCTCGACGATCAATGGACTGATGAATGGATGTTGTATAAGTAGGTATGAAAACAATGTTAGTTTCCTCATATATGTCCATCAGAGCTCTTGGGTGTCAAGGTGCTTTGTCAATGAGCAATAATGTTTTGAATGGAATCTTTGTTTTCTGAGCAGTAGGTCTCAACAGTGGGCTTGAAATATTCCATAAACCATGCTGTAAACAGATGTGCTGTCATCCAGGATTTGTTGTTCCACTTACAGAGCACAGACAAAATAGATTTAGCATAATTTTTTAGGGCCCTAAAATTTTCAGAATGGTAAATGAGCATTGGATTCAATTTAAAGTTGCCAGCTGCATTATCCCCTAATAAGGGAATCATTCTGTCCTTTGAAGCTTTGAAGCCAGGCATTCACTTTTCCTTTCTAGCTAGAAAAGTCCTAGATGGAATCTTCTTCCAATAGAAGGTTGTTTTGTCTCCAGTAATAATCTGTTTTTGAGTATAGCCACTTTCATCGATTATCCTAGCTAGATCTTCAGGATAACTTGCTGCAGCTTCTCCATCAGCACTTTTATGTTGTGGAGATGGCTTCTTTCACTATACCTCATGGACCATCCTCTACTAGCTTTCAACTTTTAGTCTGTAGCTTCCTCACCTCTTTCAGCCTTCAGAGAATTGAAGACAGTTGAGGACTCGCTCCAGGTTAGGCTTTGGCTTAAGGGAAAGTTATGGTTGGTTTGATCTTCTATCCATACCACTAAAGCTTTTTCCATATCAGCAATGAGGCTGTTTTGCTTTCTTATCATTTGTGTGTTCACTGGAGTAGTACTTTTAATTTCCTTCCAGAACTTTTTCTTTGCATTCACAACTTGGCTAACTATTTGGCACAAGAGGCCTAGCTTTTGGCCTATACTGGCTTTCAACATGCCTTCCTCCTTAGGCTTAATAGTTTCTAGCTTTTGATTTAATGTGAGAAACGTGCTGCTCTTCCTTTAACTTGAACACGTAGAGGCCATTGTAGGATTATTAATTAGCCCAATTTCAATATTGTTATGTCTCAGGGAACAGAGAGACCTGAGGTGAGGGAGAAAGCTGAGGAATGTGACAGGTCCATGGAGCAGTCAGCACACAGGCAGTATTGGTCGATTAAGTTCACCATTTTATATAGACATGGTTTGTAGTATCCCCCCAAGAATTCCAATGGTAACATTAAAAATCACTGATCACAGGCCACCATAACAGATATAATAATAATGTACGAGTTTGAAATATCGTGAGAATTACCAAAATGTGACACAAAGACACAAAGTAAACACATGCTGTTGGAAAATGATGCTGATAGACTTGCCCAATGCACGGTTGCCACAAACTTTCAATTTGTAAAGAACACAGTATCTGTGCAATGCACTAAAGTGAAGCACAATAAAATGAGACAAGCTTATACCACAGACTGAGTGGCTTAAACAACAGAAATTTATTTTCTCACAATTCTGGAAGCTTAAAGCCCAAGATCATGGTGTCAGCAGAGTTGGTTTCTTCTAAGACCTTTCTCCTTGACTTGTAGATGGCCATCTTCTCCCTGTTTCTTCACACAGTCTTCTCTTTGTCTCTGTTGGTGCCCAAATATCCTCTTCTAAGGATGCCATTTATATTATCTTTTGGATTTGGATTAGGCTTACCCTAATTACCTCATTTTAACTTAATTACCTCTAAAGATCTCATCTCCAAATGCAGTAACTTTCTGAGGTACTAGGAGTTAGGACTCCAACATATGAATTTGAGGGGAACACAATTTATCTTATAACATGTTATAATCCCCACTTTACTAAAAAGAAAACTAGAGCATGAGGTTAAGTAGCTTGTCCAAGTTCACAGAGCTATTAAGTATTACAATCAGAATTTATACCCAAGCATCTAGCTCCAGGATCTGTGAAGCTAACCTTTATAATATATTCACTCTCTGTTTATACATTTTCTTTAAAAATGAGAAATAAAATTCACTGAAATACTGAATTGTTGGTACATATTCTTCCTACCAAAATTCCCAGAGAACAGAAATTTAAAATCTCTGGTCTAATGAAATTAAATTGACTCCTTGTATTAGGCTGTATAGAACCAATGATTTGTGCTGTGTAAGAATAACGGCCACAATTAACCATCCTTGGATGCTCACCACAGGTTAGGCACTACTCCGGGTGTACTCCACACCTCGTCGCGTTTATATCTCACAGCTCCTTGAAGTTTTCCGTTAACCACATTTTACAGAGGAATAAACTGAAACTTACAGAGATTATCTCCTCACTCCTCACATAGTCAACACCAGGAATTTAAAACAAGGTTTTTAAAGAAGAAGTTTTGTGTTTCTGGCTTCTTTTCCTGCTCCCATATCCAGGGTACAGAGTTGGAACTCCGTATACAAGCCTTTGCATTTGTTGAACTTGAACTTTGCCCTCCCATCTGTTCATCCTAGAAGGCCTTCCTGTGTTCCCAACAGGATATATGGTACCTCTTCCCTTAGCTCCCTTCACCTCCTCTGCCTGCTGTGAATGTGAGTTGCCTAGGTAACACACAGCGCTCTTGGTGTCATTTCCCAGGTACTCCCTGGCCACCTTTAGGAGGGTGTTCTAAGCTAGTCATTATGAATAGGTCAAGGTCTAGATTCAACATCCCATGTCAATGTCATCCTCTTTGACCTACTTCTCTATTGCCACCTTGCAACCTGCTAAGCCAATGCAGGTCTACAGGTCCCCATGACATGTGGAGGAAAATAAAAAAGGGTTTCAATTCTAAATAGAAAAATTACATGTCTTTGAACTATTGATGTTAGTGTTTCACAACTGCGCATTCATCCTTTCTCTATACTCTAGAGAATTTGTGATCAAATGTGCATTTGTCAGGTAAGGTGAAATGATAGAAGATGCCTAATTCCTACTTCTGTGCATAGCTCTGAAAGATCTGCTAGTACTTGGAGCAAAATATTAAAGCCTTGTCCACTTTTCTGCTTTAATTCCTAATTCCTAATTAATTTCTTGCATGTTAGTGGAAAAGCATGCAACACCTGGGCTCTAGCTAAGGCAATGGGTAATGTAAAACTCACAGAAATCTGAAATGAAACCCCAGATCTTCTATTGCTTTCTAGTTAAGTAACTATTGCCAAATCTTTAAACTCTTTGACTAAATTTTCTCTTTTGTAAAATGAGATCAATAAAATATTAAGCAAAATATACAAAGAGTTTGTGTTACAGAAACTGCCTTATTGTTAATTTAGGCTTTGGGGTTAAATGATAAATTCAAGAGAGCAGCACTGATTATCCTATAGATATTTCGCACCTACTATGTGCTTGGCGCTGAGAAAACAAAGATAAACTCAAAAGCTGTGGTGCCTCAGCTAGTTGGCAGCACCGATGCTCCCTGATGTACTTGCGCCTGCTCTGAAAACAATGATGCCTCTGCCTAAGTTTGGATTTGTTACCCCACAGTGAAAAAAACAAGGTGAACCTGAATTTCCAAAGTACATGGAGTTAGTTGATGTTCTAGCATCTGTTTCCATTACCTTTCCCTCCCTGTTGACAAACCTCCCTCCAACTGCAAAGCTTAGTCAGAGAATAACAAGCATCCAGAGCCTCCTCGGGGAGAGTAAGGGAGGAGAGAATAGATACCCAGGCAGGGAAACATAGAGTGTCAGACAGAGAAGCCCAGATATATCAGCCAGAAAAACTGGGTTCTTATCTTAACTCAGCCCCTTACCAACTTTATTCACTATTTCCTCTCTTTCTTTTTTTTTTTTGATTGAATATTATTTCACTTTATCTCCTTTGTTGTGTTTGTTATGCTAATGAATATCCTTTCCTGATCTTGTGGTAATGTATACATTGCTGTTTCTTTGCATAAACTGTATTTTTTAAGCAAAGGAACAGTTAAGGTGTTTAATGTTAATTAATGCAGGTATCTGTTGAATAAACAGCTTACATTTCAAGATGAAAGTCAAGCCTCTTCCAAATGGCCTTAGAGAAATAGAATCTACATATCAGACTTTGGCAGAAGCATATGTATACTCACAACTGCAGAAACACTCCCATCATCCTATGTAAACACAGAGAGAGCAAGGGCATTTACTATAATTGTAACAGAGTGGTAGTCAAAACCACTCGATTCCAATCCTAGTTGTGCTACCAACTGTGACCTTTGAATTAGAAGGTTTTTGTTTTCCCTCTGTAAAATGAGAGCCTTGGAGGGAAGAAAACATAAACTATTGCTTTTCTGAAATTGGACCAATCATTTTATGAATATTGTCTCAGTTTATCCTTGAGTATTATTACTAAATGTTTCACTTCCTTATTTCGTTTTTGTTCTCATGACTACATTAAGGTAGATAGCACCATCTCCTTTCTATAAATGAGCATACTGAGGTTTATAGGGATTAACATCTCAGATTAAGTCTAAATAGAGATATTTATTATTGTTTAAAAATTAAAGTTTGTTTTAACAAGTAAATGTTTCAACACAAAGGCTACATGAAGTAAAAAAGAATCCAAAAGAATAAAAAAAGAAACCCCTGACCTTGCTATTACAGAACTGCAATCCAATAAATTATGAGTGACTAGAAATTTGACTGGCTGGAGGCATCTCAAGCTGTGGTTCTCAAAGACACTGTGATTATCACGTCATCTGTCCTGCCCTTTCAGAAAGATGACATATGAGAAAAATAATCCCAGACTTCCTTTGTTTTTCATTGTCCCGCTACTCCGGCAGCTTCAATTATTATCTAGAAATTGGTGACTTCTCAATTTGTATTTCCAGAGTTGCTCTTGCTCTGAAGTGCAGAGCCAGATATCCGGCTGCCTACCGGACATCCCCATTGGAATGTGTCAAAAACATCTTCTAGCACAGCACACACAGAATCATGATATTCACATTTCTCCCTGATAGTCCACTTCTTTTCCAGTGATTTACCCAAAAAACTTGCCATCTTAGATTTCTTCCTCCTCACCCCTCAGTTGTGCTGCTTAGATTTCCACACACCCTCTTTTTTGCCTGTACATACTTTTCTCACTGTTTCTTTGTCCCCTGCTGCCTACACATCAACCAAATCTTACTGTCATTCAATCCTGTATCCACTATAAGATCTATGTAATCTTTTTAAAATGATAATCTGTTCGTGTTACCACCCACCACCCCAGGTTCAAACAGTGACTTCCTATCACTCTCAGGAAAAAATACACATATCTTTCATATGGCCTCTGCCACCCTTCGTAATTCCACTCCAGTTTAGGTCCTTAGCCTCACTGTCAACTATTCTCTCTTTGTCTCCATATGCATATTGGTCATTCTTCAGTTCCTTGAATTTGCTGTGTACCTCCCATTAAAGACCCTTTGCAAATTCTATTCTCTCCTTCAGAAACACTCTTCTAACATTTCTTTAAATACTCATCCTTCAACTCTTGGTTTAAATACACCATCAAAGACTTTCCCCACGGCCACAGACTAGATGAGCCTTCCCTATTAAATCCTGTTATCACGTTGCTTTCTTCCATAGCATTTGCCAGCCCATAATTATAGATTTATTTCTGATATTACTGTTAAGACTCTAAGTACCACCAGGCAGTGAACTTCACCAATGCCTGGCACAGAGCCAGTTTATTATTGATATTCAGAATATGGGTGTTCATCCATTTTTAAAATAGATGAATACAGGAATAAAAATGTGTTCTAATATATATGTGTATGTAACATTTTTTGTGTGGTGGTAAAACTAGGTTCCCAAATATCCAACTCTATCAAGGCTCCTTTGTTAGTTCTTTTTTTTTAAAATAAACTTTTATTTTAAAATAGTTTTCTTATTTTAAAAACGCTGCAAAGATAGAAGAGATGGTTATATACCCCATGCTCATTTTCCCCAATTATTAACATCTCACATTAGTCTGGAACATTTTTCCCAGTTAATAAATCAATATTGTTACATTATTACTAACCAAAGTCCATACTTTATTTAGGTTACTTAGTAATTACTGAATATCTTTTTTTGTTTCAGCATCCCATCCATGATACATTACACGAAATTATCATGTCTCCTTAGGCTCTTCTTGAAAACTATGACAGTTTTTCGGACTTGCCTTGTTTTTTGATGACTTTGACTGTTTTGAGGAGTACTACTCAGGTTTTTTGTATAATGTCCCTCAGTTGAGGATTGTCGGATATTTTTCTCATGATTAGACTGGGGTATGCATTTTGGGGACAGATATCATAGAGGTAAAGCACTATTCTCTTCACATCATATCAAGGGCATGTCTGGACTCAGAAAATAATACAACAAAATCTGGTACATTGGCATGCTGAGTACTTTGAACTGAAGGAGATTGGAAGGCCTAAGAAGTAAAGTCTCTCTTACGTTCTCCTGCCTTCCTGTCTTTTGCCCCTCTCTTTCTCCCAAGAAACATGTCAGAGAAACTAGGATTCCTAATCCCTTGAGGCCAGTCACAGAAACTAGAACTGTTGTCTCCCAAACAAATATTACTCTAACCTTCTCCCGCCTTTATGTGTAGGAGCTGGCCATAAAGAAATCCTCTAACCTTCCTTGTCTGATAGTAGGGCATAAGACCCTCATGATAGTAGGCACATACTGTCAACATGACTCACCGTGTTGATGTTAACCTTGATCATCTGGCAAAGATAGTGTTTGTCAGGTTTCTCAAATTGTTAAATGATTTCATCACCCTTCTATACTGTACTCTTTGGAATGAAGTCATTATGCACCATACTTAATGAGTGGAGAGTTATATACCACCTGCTTGATGGAGTATCCACGTAATTGGTGGAGTATCTACGTAATTATATGAAATTCTTTTGCAAGGTAGATTTATGTATTTCCTTCCATTTATTTATTTATTCATTAATTTATATCATTATAAACTCATCTACATTTATTTTATACTTTGGGTTACAACTGAATACTACCTTATTTTGTGGCTAAAATTGTTCCGACTCTAGCCAATAGGAGCTATTTCAGTTGGCTCTTTGGTCCCTTTGACATATCTCTAACATTGTGAGTTGGTGCTTCCTTGAACACTTGCTTACTCACTGGCACTACAAGATGATCCATAGTCATCTTGTATATTTCTTGGTCCAGCCTTAGAATCTGCCATTTCTTCAATGAGCCCTGATTCCCTTTATTGGAGAATATTTCTTCTACTGTGTCTACTTTTTCTTTTTCTGGTATTTCAATTATTCGTGTGTTACATCTTTTGAAATTATCCCACAGTTCTTGATTTTTTTTCTCACTCTTTTTTTTCCTTTTTCCTTTTAGTTTGGAAAGTTTCTATTGACCTATCTTCAAGCTCAATGATTATTTTCTTGACCATATCAAGTCTAGTGATGAGTCCATCGAAGGTATTCTCCATTTCTGTTATAGTGTTCTTGATTTCTACCATTTCCTTTGATTCTTTCTTGTAGTTACTATCTCTTTGCTTACATTATTCATCTTTTTTATGTTGTTTACTTTTTCTATTAGAAATATTCTAACATATTAATTATTATTCACAGTTTTTTAAAAAATTCTATGCCTGATAATTCTAAAATCTATATCATGTCTAAGTTGGGTTCTGATGATTATTTTCTCTTCAAACTTTCTTGTTTCTTGCCTGCTGGCATGCCTTATAATATTTTATTAAAAGTTAGACATGTTTTATTAGGTAATGGGAACTGAGGTAAATAGCCCTTCAGTGGGAAGATGTATGTTAATCTGGCAAGGAGTTGGGCTGTGTTTAATGTTTGCTCTAGTTATTGTTGTAGTTTTGAGGTCAGAGGCCTCAGATTTCTCTGGTGTATTCATTTTCATCTCTACTCTTGGTTTTGAACTTCACTGTACATTGTTCCTTAGAGGTAGTTTGTGCCTTGCGGCTCTTTTAGCTGTCTCCCACTGTTGTTATACTGGAGTTCGTCAGCATGGTGGTAAAGTATGAGGAAGGAGGAGTGTTCAAATATTCTGATTAAATTGCAGTCTCTTAGTGTCTTGGGGCTGTGACAACCTTCACAAGTGTTTCTCTTATGGTATAGCTGTTTGTTTGTTTTTTAAATCTGTTCCTACTCCCCTCCCTAGCATTCCTAATTTATTTTCTTGGAGTCCTGACCCCTGTGTCCTATGTTTATTTCCTCTTATGAGAAATAAAAGACTTGGGGAGGCTGGACTGAGAAGAATTTTTTTCCTCTAGCTGGATTAAGGCTTGGGCAGTCATTTTCCCTGGATTATGGATGGAGAAGGTCTAGACACATTTCACAACAATCACTCTCCTCATCCCATGACAGAGCTGGGAGGAGATCTTATTCAGATCTTCTTTACAAAAACCTGGTGTATTTCCTGGAGGCAAAACTGAAAAATACGTGGTAAGACTATGGCTCCAGGAGTTTCTATCACCACTGGTCTGGATGCAGTCTCTCAGCTGTGCATCGAAGTGTTTGTGTTCCTAGGGAGCAGACCTCAGCTGCGTTCTTTTCCAGGCACTTATCTTTCCAGTTTGGGGGGTGGCAGTTTCTCCCACAGCCCCAATTCTTTCATGGGTCCAAGAAAAGTTATTGATTTTCAATTTGTCCAACTTTTTCTTCTTTAAAACATGGCAGTTACCAGTTCTTTACATGTCAGAAGTCCTGAAGCCAGAAGTCCCATATCAGTTTTATTCATAAGACACATCTCTTCCTATTTCCGTCTGTGATCATCTTTACTTTCTTCTGATTTCTCTATTGTGAATTTCACTATTACTCAGACGTCCAGAAAACTGTCTAGATTCAGCCCAAATGAATATTTGATAAGAAGATAATTTTTTTTCTGGAAATGTCAGTAAGTTAAACATTAGTATTCTGATGGGAGCCATTCTAGACATAGTTTGGTAAAATTAACTGAAGATGAGAACCACTGATGAAGAATTTAATCAAGATTAATACTTTCATTTTAAAAGGTTGATAAGGGACATGAGCACATTTAATATTAATAGTTTCATCCATTAAATCTTTTGCTACTGAGAATTGATGTCCTTGCCCTACTTAGGTAAATAATTTTTATTTTTTGGCAGTAACAAAATTACTTATGATTTGAACTATAGCAGTGATTTTTCTCAGTTGACAAAAGGTACAATTTTTGCCTCAACCCCTTATCTAATGGCCCACTGTATATTGGACTGTTCCTTATTCAATCAAAGGTTAATAGGGGTGAAGGAAGGATTAATTATCAGACAGCCCCCTTTTCATTAAAAAATAGATTAACCAGTTGAAAATACAGTTTAGTACAAATAAAATGTCTTATAAAACATTATCTATAATACAATTTTCTTTTTTGATTAAATACATACAGAATGTTATGTATGCATGTTTCAAAAACTAGATATAATAAAAAATAAAGCAAGTACATGTGATTTTTTCTTTTCTCCTTTTTGCATGTTTGTATTTCCTAAATCTTACATAATGAAAAGGTAATGCTTTTGTAAAGAGAAAAAATGTAGAAGTTCAAAGAAAATGACTAATTCATAAAATTATAGGACCTGAATAGGATTTGGGGTATAATTTTTAAGCCAATTTCTACTTATTTCTTCAGTTGAAGAAACTGAGACACAGAAAAACCAATCCTTTTCAATCTTCTTTTTCATTTCTGCCTATCAAAATAATAAACATCAATAAAGACCCTTATCAAATGTGCATGGCTTCGGCATTTCTATTATAGTATATCTTATGTCTCTTAGAAATGTTAAAGTTCTTCCAGTATGACAATAATCAGGAGGAGGAGGAAGAGCTGTCAAGCACTTAGCTATGTATCTTGTGTTATTTAACTAATCTTCACACTATCTTCACGACGTGGGCATTATTGTCATTTTGCAGATAAAGAAAAAGAAAATCAAACAGATTAGGAAATTTTACAAATCTTCCTTGTCACAACCTGAAAAATTCAGATTTTTACACAGGTCTATGTGCAACTTGACCTACAGTAGATGCTCAGTAAATGCATGATTAATAATTGAGCTAATTCAGGGAACATTTGATATTCATGGACCAGAGTCTTAGTGTTTATCAGTGATACCTTAATTAATTCACAATTAAAAACCAACTTTGACCCAAGTACTGTTTGACATCCAGATTCTCTAAGTAAGCAATTGTTTTCCGTCATGGAAAAAATAATGACCACTGTTGCTATTTGACTTCCTTGTTCTCTTCTTTATTATACTTCACATGCTAAAAATCTTTTTCCAAATTTTTATTTTTTTGTTTGAAGCATTATTGCTTTCATTTTTAGACACTACCTTCTCTGCGATGTACTCACCTTTTACCTTTTAAGCTTTTACCTTTCACCTTTTAAGCTAAGAAGCTTAAATTGTATAGCTAAATAAAAATAGCTTACTTACTTGGCATTTTCACAAAAATAGCACATTGGATAATGCCTTTGAAAACAGGTTGAACTGATATTATTCTCATTTTATGGATGAAGAGACTCAGTGTCCGAATTTTCAGTGATTTGCTTAGAGTCATACAGCTATTAAAACGCTGAGCTGGGCCTCAAGGAGAGTTCTCTGACTCCAGATCTAGTGTTCTTTCTTCTGTGTTACATGACCTGATAATACAAAGCCATTCTCTTTGTCATACTTTTAATGGCCCACTGTAAATTTGCCTACAACTTGAGATGCTACTCTATTCTTACGTTATTTTGTTGATCCCTTAATTTGTTAACCATTTTGCCAAGCAGAATTTTTAATTGCATACAGCAGAACAAACTGGCTGATTTAAACAGGAAAAGAATTTGCTGAAAGGATTTTAGATAGCTCTCAAAATAATGGGGAAGCAGTTTCAGAAATAAGTGGGAACACAGGAAAGGGGCAGCAGCAAAGACATCTGCCAAAACCATCCTACAGAACACAGAATATCCCTGGGCAATAGAATCCTTTGCTGATATATCTGGCTTTACTGCCCCTGAAAACTAAATGTTACAGCCACTACCACTGCCCACTACCAGAATGGTTTCCCATCATTCCTGCTTCTTTGTGTCACTATTTTCTACTTCAAATTCATAAATGGATCTGTCCGATTAGCTGAATATTGATCATATGGTCATATTCTAGGTTTAAGGGAAGCTGGGAAACCAAGTACAAGTAATGTAACCTCTATAATTGGAAATGAGCTATGTCTTCCACCAAAACTCATTAAACATACAATTCACCAAACATAACATTGAGGTTGAAATAACTGAAAGCCCCTCACCAAGGCCAAAAAAATAAATGGTCAAATTCCAGTACTGTTTCCAATTTAGATTTGTACGTTCTTTCTTTAGGCTAACTTTCTTTGGAACTGGAAATACATTTAATTTACAACTATGACTCAATTTTCACTCACCCAATAATTACCCTTGCTCTGCATCATTCTGAAGGTTCAAAACTGGTTGTATAAGCTTAATTCATCTCCTAAGAAATTCTTTTTCCAAAGTTATCCTCATATTTTTTTTCAAATGAGTGACCTTCTTCAGGGTTTGGAAGAATGAACTGATACTTCACAAAACATTTTTAAAGTATGAGCAACATATTCAGCATCTTTAGATGTCTTGGGATTTTAATATATGCCTTGTTATTTTACTTTAAGAATTTCAATTTTTTACAAACACATTTCTTAGTCTGAATAACCTTTTCCTCTGCAGTATTTTTGAACAGTGGCTCCGAAGGCACCATCCTCTTCAAGAAGTTTATCCAGAAGCCAATGCACCCATTGGGCATAATCGGGAATCCTATATGGTTCCTTTTATTCCTCTTTACAGAAATGGTGATTTCTTTGTTTCATCGAGAGATCTGGGCTATGATTATAGCTACCTACAAGATTCAGGTATCTATTTCCTTTTATTTTTCATAGATGAGAAAACAGAGGCTTAGATAATATAAATAAATTGTCCCAGGCCATTGACCTGGTATGTGGCATAGCTGAACCACTATGCAGGAATAAGAGGAGAGCCTATATTTTATCAACCTTGTTCTGCATTGGGGGGACCATTAGTTGAACAGATATAAGTTTGATTGAACTTTTTTAAATCGTGGGATCTCTTAGAACAGGGAATTTTGCAAAGGGTGGAGGTGTGGTAAGGAGAGTCAAAAAGAGGGGCAGTCTCAAATAACATGTTTTTCCTTCCTTCTATAAAAATCACAGTACTTAAAGAAAAGAGCTTATTGGTACTATTTTGCAAAGAGTCTCCAGTTAGGATTTTGCGATTTGTCTCCATTTCTATTTCCGGAACATTTCATGGGCTCATCCTTTTGAATATGCTGTTGGTTCAGCCTAAATTCTGATTCTATTTCTCCATTTGTCAAACTCTCAGATATAAAAATCATTTTATACATATACATAATCATGTTTAATCACTCCTTCCTTAGAGTTACATGGTAATTTTTTTATGCATGCATCTATTCACTTTCCAGCTGGGTTGTGAACCCCACGAAATCTGAATTTGTCTTGCAAGCCTCTCTATTCTAAGTATCATATAACACCTGGTATGAACTAAAATCAATTAATCAATTTGAGTGCAAGTGATGTTTATCATGAAGGGTCACAACTCAACTAATATAAGTGAAGCTTGCTAGAAAATTGTCACACCTCTTAATACCCATGTCATTTTTATATATGTATTTAAAATCATTTTTAAAGTATTCTATCATGCCAGGTGTTTTTCAATGGCCTTATTGGATTTATTTATTCTTTCCACATACATCTATTGAATAACTACTTTGAATAAGACATTGTCTTAGATGCTGTGGACACAGTGGTAAACAAATAATATAGTCTCTATCTTCACAAAGCTTATAACAGAAGAGAAAGATCTTAAATGGCTACTTGCCTGATGACTCTTTTATCTAGAGATGTGCCAATATCCAGGGGTTAATCAATATGACAGGTAGAATTAACTCATTGCAAAAGGGGACATGACTATGGATTTTGGCCATATTGTTAGAATAATAGAAGGTACTGATGAATTTTAAGCAGATTATAATCAAATTTGAATTTTCCAAAGATTGCTGTTGCTGCAGTGTGTAGAAAGTTTTGTAGCAGTTGCAAAACACACGCAGAGAGGCCAGTGACGATGCTGTCATAAGAGTCCAAGGAAAAGTAAAGGTAGTTTGGATTTCAGTGTTGGGAGTAGGAAGGGAGAGAGAAAGCATGAAAGAACTTGACATTATTTTGAAGACAAATTTACAGAAGTTGGCATGTGATTTATATACCAGATGGGGAAGAAGGAGGTGTTAGGGATGCCTTTAAGCTTTCTGGCCTGTGAAACTTATAATGGTAGCACAATTCACTGAAATAGTAAGAATAGGAGTAGGGCCAGACATGGAGGGAAACTCACTGTTTTGTTATACAGTGAAAAAGGGTGATTGGAGACATCGGGGTAAATATGTCTCTTGAGCAATTAGACATACAGGCCCGAAACTCAGAAGAGGCGTCCAGCCTTAGATCCTAACGTGAGAGACATCAGCATGTAAATTATCGCAGCTAATCTTTAAAAGCCTGTGTAGTAGTGATTTTTGTTCTGTTTTACAGGTAAGTGAATTGAGAATTTGAAAGATAAACTGACTAATTCTAAATTACAAATCTAATAAGTGGAAATCTTGAATCCAAAACTTATAATCCCCCTATCACTCCACAGAAGGGAGGGTTCCCTTTAGCTCCTATATTGTCTTCTACACAAATGCTGCACCTTGTTGTCACTTCCCTGGTATCCAATTGGGTACATTTTAGTGCAAAAGGCAACAAAAATCATTGGATGGGTGAGGGGAGAGGAACCTCAAAGAGTCATATTAGAGGCTTGAAGATAATTATTTCTACTTACATTTTTTAAAATGAAATTGATTTGAAATTCTTTAGGCTACTTTTCACACAACTGTGAATTTACATAGTTAATTTTAGAGAAGTTTGATTTTAAAATAAGCAACAGCAGCTACTAGGGAGGGTGAGGCAGGAGGATCACTTGAGCCCAAGAGTTTGAGGCCAGCCTGGGCAACATAGTGAGCATCCGTGTTTAAAAAAAAAAAAAAAAAAGCGAGACAACAGCATTTGCCTATTTTCTATATTATGAATTATTCTATATTATTGCTTCTGTTCTACTTCCAAGGAGTTCAAAATTTATCCCTCTTCATTGCTAAATTTTAAGCTTACTCAAAAAAATCTTTTAAAATTTCCTGATATAATTTTGTTCAAGGGGATCATTATTCATCATTCAGGTACTCATGCTTATAATTACTTAAGTGCTTTCTGTAAAAAAGCAGCTGATGTCTGGCATTTGTCAAACATTTTCTCTTGTCATTGAATTTAGTGATGCTTTTAAAAATTGAGTAGCTGGTGATTTCTTGTATGCATATCTGATTAAAAGGTGAGACCAGAGAGCTTTGGCAATGAAGAGTGGTGTCCTTAATGCTATTGGTAAAATGTAATCTTGCTTTCTGTGTGGTAATGCTCTGTTCAGAGCTTCCTTCTTCAAGTATATTCCAAAAGAGCTAGAAATTTAATTTCCAAAGGGAAGGGGGAGGTCATGTTCACAGTAACTGTAGTATCTAATTTTGCAAATAGAATTTGATGAGGCTCCTCCTATCATTCACGGATATGTTCAGTAACTATGCTTAGCTATGTGTATTCCTGTGTGTGTACTGTTTCTTTCTCTTTGGGATGGCTTTCCATCAATATCACGTGCTCCAATTCTAACTCATTCTTCTATTCAGTGAGATAGGCTTCTGGGATACCTTCCCCGCTTTTACAGACAGATGCAGGAGGTTTTTCCCTCATGATCCCATTGTGTCTTTTACATGCTTTCATCAGAACAACATTACTCTTGAAATGATCTGTTTACCTGTCAATCTCTTTTCTCAGTTACTGTTTCCTTCATGAAAGGCACTCTGTCTTATTTACCATTTTACCCTTAGTGTCTGGACTGTCATCTGGCATGTAGTGTGTCTCAGTGACTGTGTGTTTTATGAATAAATGAATAGAAGAATGAAAGGTAAGACAAGACATGATACTTTCTCTCAAGAGGTTGTGACCAGCCTGGAAAGTATGAGATACATATAAATAATTGTAATATATGGACAATTATGCCAAGCATCACAAGGGGGCAAAGAAAGAAATAATCTGAGAAGCCAAAAGAGGATTACATTAATGATTAACACATAATATTGGCTTTCAAGGAGTCAGTTCAATAGAAAAGATAGTCATATAAGTAGATATTAATAATTGGAATATAACATGATGAGTACAATAATGGAGGAAATGTCAAACTTGTATTAGGTGTTTAAGGCTTGCTGACTGAATATAAAAGAGGCTCATGGCAGTTGAGGAGATAAAACCTGACTTTAGAAACAATTCAAGAACTGGGTAAGGGAACCCAGTGAGTATAATGCATTATTTCTGAAGTATATGTCCTGAGTTATTAAAATTAAATGATTTCAGAGGTGGGAAAGTATTTATAGGCAGTAGTACTTAAGGTTGTTATCCCTCCCAAATGGCATTTTGTTATGTGGTTGGAAGCAACATAAATAATCAGAATGCGAAAAGGTTTTCCTTGCTCAGAATAATTTTTAAAAATACTTGGTTAGGCCAGGCACAGTGGTTGGCACTTGTTAATCCTAGCACTCTGGGAGGCCAAGGTGGGAGGATCCCTTGAGCTCAGGAGTTGCAGATCAGCCTGAGCAAAAGCGAGACCCCATCTCTACTAACAAAAGAAAAATTAGCCAGTCATCATGGTGCACACCTGTAGTCCCAGCTGGTCAGGAGGCTGAGGCAAGAGGATCTCTTGAGCCCAGGAATTTGAGGTTGCAGTGAGCTATGATGATGTCACTGCACTCTAACTGGGATGATAGAGCAAGGCTCTGTTTGAAAATAAATGAATAAGCAAAAACTGAGTTAAAGTCTGTTGTTTTAAGATTTAAAATTATGACCTCCATGAATACAGAGATTGTTCAAATGCCCTGGGGTTCTTGGAAGCCTCTAAGGTAACTGAGCATTTGCTAGTATCATAGTCAGTTATTGGTTATCAAATAATTAAAAGACTGAATTATTGAATGGTTAATGATACAACAGTGTCATAATTGTTATAAGATCAGTAGAAGGAGCTATGGAAATAATAGCTAACATTTAACTGAGTGCACACTATCTACCAGGCACTGAATAATTTACAGAAATTTTCTATAAAATTAAAACATCCCAACAAGGGAGTATCCTTTTCCCTTTGTCCTGATGAAGAAACTGAGGCTTTGGAACACTAGGTATAAATTTCCTAAGTTTTATTGTTAGTAAATAGCAGAGCTGCCATTCAAACCCAAGTGTCTGACTCCAAAGTACTATGAAAGAATGATGATGATGATGACGACGATGATGATGATGATAACAATAGAAATAACGGTGGGATGTCTTTCTATTTCAGACCCAGACTCTTTTCAAGACTATATTAAGCCCTTCTTGCAACAAGCCAGTCGGATCTGGCCATGGCTTCTTGGTGCAGCCGGGGTAGGCGCTGTCCTCACTGCCATGCTGGCATGGCTCACCATCCTGCTGTGTCATCCCAAGAGAAAGCAGCTCCCTGAAGAAAAGCAGCCGCTCCTCATGGAAAAAGAGGATTACCACAGCTTGTTGTATCAGAGCCATTTATAAAAAGGCTTAGGCAACAGAATGGGGCCAGCAAGCCAGACCTCATGTTCACTCAAAGTAACATCCAGGTTCTCAGGGGATATCCCGACAGAAACCCCCAGTATTTGTTAGTAAAGACCATTCTCAGAATTGTAACCTAATACAAAGTGGACCCTCCCTCCGACGTGGGTAGAATAGACCTGTATTTGTCTTACTGTTTTTGTTCATCCCTTTTTGCAATTTTCCCCAAGCCCATGTCTCCAAGGAATGGATGGTACTTGGTAACGATAAACTGTTACTTGTATCTAAATTAAAGTGCTCTTATTAAAAACTCGAATAATTTTCATTTTTGCCTCCTGATTATTTAAAGATATGTTTCTTTTTTATGCCCCCTTCTTTGGTTTTAATAAAATAGTAACAATTGCACATTAACTAGCTCCTTAAAGCTTGAGAAATACATTTTTATTCTCTTTGAAAGCATGATATTTTCCCATATTTTACATTTTTGCCCCAAAATGCATTATGGACATCAATCGTCAGCTCATTCCTGTCACAATTCTAACTATACTCTTGAGGGTTACTGAGAACAAGGGGTCAGCCTCTATAACACATCCAGCTAAGTGCCTGTCTCAAGATGTGTCCATTAAATATTTTGATGATGATATTTGTAAGTGTATTAACATCTTTTTGCCTTCTAAGAAGTGAAGTATTTTATTAGAAAAAGTTTAAAATGCTACAAAACATTTGAAGGTTGAGAATAATTACCTGAATATCAACCTGTCTTTAATTCTAGTAAAAGAACTTATTTCCATTTGTCTTGGCTATTAAGAAGTTAAATTAGGATGTTCAGATAATCCTACTACTTGAATTTTGGGGCCCTGGTGATTTTTAAACATAGTTCAATTGCTATTTATTACATTTGTATTCTAGCCATGCATAGCAAAGGAGACTAGGACTAGTGGGTAGAAGTCCTATGGGCTCCCACTCATTTTGGGTGGGGGCCCATTTTGGCTCAATAAGAGGAAAGCTGTCCAAATACTCAGAGATGTCCAAAATCAAAATGGGCATCCTTGAAAAATTAGTGGCTGCCACTGGAGTTCTTCAAATAGCTGGTTGAGTGGTTAATTTGACTTGGATTCCACAGAGAAAACTTAAGAATTCAGTCTATAGTATTACTTATTTTTTTATTTCAAAATGGTAAGGGGGTATAAATATTTTTGTTACGTGGATAGCTTTTGTAATGCTTGAGTCAGGCTGTAAGCATGCCCATCACCCAAATAGTGTTCATTGTACTGTTTGGTAGATTTCTGTCCCTCCTCTCCTTCCCCCTGCCCCCCTGCTTGATTTCCAATGTGTTTTACTTCCTTCTGTGCACGCGTGTCGACCAGTTAGTTCCAATTGAATGGAAAGTACATGTAGTTTTGTTTTTCCATTCTTGGGCTACTACTTTGCTTAGGAGAATGGTCTCCAGTTCCAGCCAAATTGTTGCAAAAGGCATTAATTCATTCTTTTTATGGCTGAGTAGTAAGTACTCCATGGTATACATATACTACATTTTGTTAATCCACTCATGAGTTGATGGGCACCTGGTTGATTCCACATCTTTGAAATTGTGAATTGTGCTGCAATAAACATTCTAGTGCAGGTGTCTTTTTGATAAAATGACTTCTTTTCCTTTGGGGAGATACTCAGTAGTGGGATAGCTGGATCGAATGGTAACTCCACTTTTAGTTCTTTGAGAAGTCTTCATACTGTTTTCCATAGAGATTATACTAATTTGCAGTCC
>CAUYMX010053724.1:0-12192 GCA_963573855.1 Lepilemur septentrionalis | reverse complement strand
AAAAAAAAGATAAGAGAGATTTATGGTTGTCCAGGATGCACTTTCAGTGATCTTTAGATATTAACTAATTAATGATCATGCAACTTTTACCATAAAAGGTAGAAATAGAGGAATATCAGCTGATATCTATACAAATGTCTCTTTTCTTTTTCTTTCTACTTTTTATTAAAGTGGTCATATTGGCAAAGGATGAAATTTTATTGCAACTAATGGAAGAAAATTATTTCATTTCCGTCATTCATATGACACATTTTACATTTTCAGCCAAATAAACATAAAACATGCCAGACTCCAAAGCTCTGTAATGAAATTGAAGGAAAAAGCAAAGACAACCTCTACCAGGAAGAAAGATAGGAAAATATCAGCACCTGCCAGAGCAGAAATGTCATTAGGAAAAATTTGGCAACTGATATAACCTATAAACTAACCTAGAATAAGGATTAATAGGGTCTTCAGAATTAAATTTCTACCCAGTTTAACTCTTTCAGTCTGTCTTTATAGTACATTTTAAGATTCAGTCTTTGAATAACTAATATATACATTTTTAAGCAAAGTCTTTTACAAGAATTGGCTAGATTTTACTTGTTTATATGCCATATGAAATATCTTTTATTAAATTCTAAATAATACATCCTCATTTTTCTATATCCTATTCCTTACCATCTTCTCACCAAAATGGCTAGTAAATTTCATTCTTTTCTCCCTTCTAAGATACCTTGCTGTCTTACTCTTTTATTATTCTCTTTCACTGATTTTTATTCTTCTTTCTTTAATAGATACTTTATTTTTACTTCATGCAAGTATTTATTCCCCATTGAGAAAAACAACTGTTTGGATAGGGATTGAATAAATGATAGAGACTTAAAACATGTGTTGGTAATTAGATTTGTTGATTATACATACTAAATATTTTTAATTATACTTTTTTCAGGTAGTTAATTGCTTACTGAAAAATATTTGACCTGTTATAGCTCTTGAGACTTCACAACAAAAACTACTATTTATTTAGTACCATAAGTTTGCTAAATACCTCTCAGTTACTAGATACTTAATAGGCATTAGTGATTCAATTAATACGTTAATCATATAGGATGTATAATTTATGACCATTCTTTAAAATTGAAAATGAGGCTCTGACAAGTTTATTAATCTGTTCAAGTAACACAACTCATTAGGAAGTTAGAATGTAAACACTCTATCAAGTATATGCTATTCTTTATAGTCTATTTTATTTCCACTAGGAAAATATATGCTCTGAATACAACAGTTTGTATGTCCCTCAGAGGAAACTGAGGACTCTGAGATGATCCCAGGTAAGAATTAGCAAAATTGCAAGGAGAAATGGAAAGAAAACAGGAAAGATCAGAAATTGGGTACTATGTGGCTAGAAAAACCAAGTGTTTTTGAAACCTAAGCAGGAGAAGATGAGATCCTTTCCTATGTCCCAAGGCCAGATATATTCAGATGGCCTCAAGCTTTTTGTTATTAAATTAAGAGAAATGCTTGAGTTGAGCAAAGAAGTAAAAAACCTAAGCAGCAGTACGAACTAATTCCAGAAGAGAACTTTGATTTTGGCTGCTGGCGTATGAAATTGGGTGGAGACAATTGATCCAAAGTCTACCATTTAGGTCAGATCTTCTAGCACCTGGAGCCCAGGCCAGGATGAAAGTGCTGCTACTCTACCTGGAAGGTGCCAGCCCAGGGTCGTGAAGGCGATGGAAAGGGAGTGAGGCAAGCAGAGAGGAAAGCTGGCTGCTGCTTCCGGATGAGCCTCAAAGACACAGTGGATTTCTCAGGAGTGGCTGTAGCCTCAGAGTAGTCCACAGAAGGGATGGAGGGAGGGCCTGGCTCCCTCCCATCCTGTTTCCTGCTAGTGGAAACTTTCTCGAGGCGGGTTGACCCCAGGTTGTGTCCCCAGGCTCCCAGAGAGATACAAGAAGTGCACCCCACACATTCTGCTGTGGCTGCTCCTCCAAGCTCAGGAGTGGAAGGGTGACTCAGTGTCCAAGGAGTGGCACGTGGGCCATGAGTCCGTGAAGGGTTGTGCCTCAACAAGGACCCCGGCCAACTCAGGAAGCTTAGCACGGGAGAGGACAGCACGGTCTGGGTGCCCGTGTGCCGCCATGAAGGCAGCGATAGCAGAAGCTGAAACACCTTCCAAGCCCGGACTGAAAATGCTGTGAATTTTCAAGTCAAACTAATCTTTATGCTCTCAAACTTGTCCAGGCTATTGGTTTTCCATACCTGTCATTACAAATGGCTATAAACTGAGTGGCTTAAACAACACAAATTTATTTTCTCACAGTTCTGGAAGCCAGAAGTTCAAGATTTAGGTGTTGGCAGGACCAAGCCACCTCTGAGGGCTCTAGGAGGAAACTTCCCTGTCTCTTATGACTTCTGCTAGCTCCAGGCATTCCCTGCCTTGTGGCTGTATAGCTCCAATTTCTGCCTCCATCGTCAGGTCGCCTTCTCCTCTGGCTCACTCAGAAAAATCCAGGATCATCTCATCTTGAGATCCTCTATCACACATGCCAAGCCCTTTCTCCAAATACAGCCACATTCATGTGTTCCAGGGATCAGGGTGTGAACCTGTGTTGGGGCCAATGTCTAATTCACTACACCCAGCAGCAGGTTGTAAACCATGTGCAGTCCTCACAAGAGGAATGCTCTCCAACACCCCTGCAGATGTGGCCTCAAGTGCAAAGGTCAATGAATAGTCTTCCAAAAGGCTGAGCCAAGGACTCTGGAGAAAAGCAGGCCAGGGAGTTCCTACGTAGCACTAGGAAAGGTCAGAAAAGATGCCATCACCGGGGCAGAAAATATGCGCAATCTCTGACCAGCAGGATTTAGTAGTTGCTATGAACTTGACTTCTTGTTGTTTTCCATCCTTTCCTGCTCTTAGCGGGAGCTATGCTGTAAGTAACTTGGGCCTGCCACACCACTGTGTGTGTGTCTGGGGAGGATCAGAGAGAAGCAGGTAAACTGCCTTTAATTTAAAAATGATCGTGTCCTGGGGAGCACATACCATCTGATGGAAAGTACAGCACATCACACACAAAACCTGGAGTTAGTGATTGCAGTCAAGTTCTCGTTTGAGTAGAGGATAAATGTGATCTTCTACGTGAAAAAGGGTATACAGAGCCAACTGGCAGAAATCACTAGTTGTCCACAAAAGTGTGTTTTCTTCTCCCTAGAAGCAAGGTCCAGTTGGAACACGGGCCACATGGGCACTGCATTTCTCTGCCCCTTTACTGCGGCCATGTGACTGTTCACAACAGATGGCGAGGGGGCCTGGCGCAGGCCAGGCCGAGGCGCAGCCTACAAAGTCCTGCACGTGCACTCTGCCGTCCCTTCTCGCTGGCTGGAGTGACCAGAAAGGCCTGGAAAGATCCATGCTCCAGAGAGAAGGGTCACTGTCAGCCCCTGTCTCGGAATGTGTCTATGTAACAAAGATACTTCTGAGCTCCTCAGTGATGACACCAATTCTTCAATGTGTGAGAAATAGAGCACTTTTCCCTTGTCTTGTTGTTTTCTTTTCTTTGAAGTCTGTTACTGTAGATGCTAAGCTTTTTACCCTGATTAATATTGATGCCAAGAATTTTGGATAGTTCACTTCAATTAAAATAATTTTTTAATACTACTGCAAGACATTGTACTAGGTATTGAGGGGAAGAGAAACAAAACAGAAAGAGAGAGGATCAATGCTTTAGGGAATTTTTAGGTTATTGCAGGTGTCTGGGGAAAGACTAGAAAAAATATAGCAGGTGAATAACTAAAATATGAGCTCTAGTATAATAATGCTTCAGAAAATATATCAGGAAGGGCCAAGCGTGTATGGGGAAATCAGAGAAGACTTCACAGAAAGAGTGATGGCGATTTGGTGTGGATAAGCTGCTGTCAGGTGTAAATCCAGGTGAGAGAAAAAGGCACTGGAGCAGTTTTGCGTACTGGGGTGAAAAGACTCATAGCATGTACATCCAAATCTGTGATATGCACCCAGCATGTGCAAAGCATTAGTTCCATCCTGTGAGGAATATAAAAAATAAGTCTGGTTCTTCTCTCAATGAACTTGCAAATTAGCAAGAACTATGAGGCATCCAGATTTAACAGCACTGCAGACAGAATTTAATGTGTACTACGAGTAACATAAGAACCTGTTGAAAAGGAAGAGCTCCACAAAATTCTTAACCCTTTCAAGCAGTGATTTATGTATTTGTTTGTTTGTTTGTTTGTTTGTAAAATGAAAATTGATAATAGAATCTGTGATGTTACTGTCTGAAATGTTAACAGAAGTAAAGACTACAAAATGTTCATTAGAGCACTGGAAATATGGTAAACACACTGATGTGGAGATTGTTGTTTTCGTACTTATTGTTGTGTTTTTTGCATTGTATAGATTTTTGATAAGAAAATTTCACATCAATTTTGGAAAAAGACTAGCTTGCACAAACTGTAAAATCAGGACTATCCAGGGACTATTCAGAGCACAGGGCACAGTTTGATCCCACTGTGGCATGATATAGCAGGGGAGAAGCAGACAGCCTCCCTTGACTGCCATGCTGCAGGATTTGGACGGCATCTGATTGGTGTGGAACAGGCTGAGCACTGAACGCATCTGGGCAGGGAAACTCCAAGTTAAAGTTATCCTCAGTGTTTTGCCGAGATTAAGACTCAGAGAAACTGGAAGTGGGATAACCCAGATAGGAGGCTATTTTCACAGCCTAGTGAGAAGTAATTAAAGTGTAGAGATAGAGCCACAGCTGTGGGGAAGAAAATGAAGGAAAGCATTTGAGAAGCATCACAAAAATAGAATTTATAGAACTTGGCAATTGATTATATATGAAAACTGGAGTTAAAGTAGGAAAGAAAACCAAAAAATGCTCTCAGGTTTTTGTGGGACCAGGACAGGGAGGTGATAATAATCTAAAGAAAGGAGTAAGCTAAAAATGGTGGTGGGGCAGTATGTCTTGTTCGATGTGGTGGCGGAGCACCTTGGTAGCACCCTATTTAGCAGCTGGAACTTTCCGTTGGTGGTAGGAGTCAGGCTGAGCTCCTCCTTAGTGGAGAGAACCAAAGCAAAGAATAAAAATTAAGGCTGTTTGGTTCTATGGCTCAGAGATTATTCTGCTCTGTATTTTGAAGGGGACATTTAATAAATACGCATGTCAACACAGCTGCAGAACTTGGCACTACTTCTATCTCTTTATATTTCTACCGACAATGTGTAGATCTCATTAACAGCCCTGTTAATTCTGCATCTGTGGCCTGGTTGCTCAGGATGTCAGATAATGTTGCTAATGAGACTGAGATCGCACATGCCATTCCTTTAGAAGATGAATGCAAATGTTAGCTGGGCCTTCATCCCTCAAAGGTGTCCTGTTTGTCACAAGGCAGAAAAACGCAGGAATGAGAATGAATCAGTAAAATTCTCATTGTCATTAGAAGAAACAAAACAAAAGGACCTACTTTATTATTTCCAGTATATTCATTATTTAATTAGGTTCATTGCTTTCTTCCTCATATCTGTCTTGGTGATGGAAATTTATTCAAAACTTGTCTCCTCCGGTTTCCACATATGTGCATGGCCCAAAGAGTTTTTGGCTTTTTCTTCCAAACAACTCAGCATTTTTCATTAAATATTCTAGTACCATCAATATCTCCTGCTGTCTAACTTGTAACACACACGTACAGACACATGTTTCAGGGTAATTCATAATTTAGGATAATGCACAGAGGTCATAATATTTCATCTAGAAATGAAAACCAAATCTGAAAATATTAATTATTCCCCTCCTCAGTTATTATGAACTTAACCGAGTTGTGGTTTCTTGTTAGACTATCTTTACAAATGGAGATTAATGTTAAGTGAAATATTTGATCCATTTATGAATTATGTATAAATACAATCCCTAGGATGAGCTGACTGAAAGTATTGCCCTTACCACTTTTTTGCTACATACATTTGTTCAAGCCACTTAAACTCTCTTAAGCAAAAGATCTCATTTATGAAACAGGTGCATGATTTGTTCTTGCCTCTCTGGGCTGTGAGCATGAAGGGTAACTCAGTACGTGCCAGGAGCACTAAGTATGTACTCTATGGACTACTTTGACAGAGTAGATTTTTGAATGTAACAAGATAAGTCAACTTGAGTGGTAATATATTTTGGGAAATCAGCTCACTACAAATTGTGACTGTAAACATTGATTGTACTGTAAACACTTTGTAGTTTTCCCCCAATTAAAAAAAAAAAAAAAAGAAATCCCAACTAGCCTAGGAGATGTCTGAAGTATAACTATTCTATGGCTATGGGAGATTATATTGGTCCATAAAGAAAGAACCTGGTGGCTCCTTACACTTTAAAGGAGTTCGTCATCTCAATAAATGTTTGTTGATGCTGAGCATCATAACTGGAAAAAAAAAAAAAGTCTAGCTTACATTCTGTCTTTTCTATCCTGTTCTTTCCATATACATTTAAATAATCGCTTATATTAGATTTTGGTTTGAACTTTCAATTGCCATTTTTTTAAATAATATTATTTATAAAAAATAATAAAATGTGCATGTATGTATTCTCCATACATAAGACAACATACTATATACACTATTTTGAACCATCCTTTTTTTTTTTTTTTTTGAGACAGAGTCCCACTCTGTTGCCCGGGCTGTAGAGCGCCATGGCGTTAGCCTAGCTCACAGCAACCTGCAACTCCTGGGCTCAAGCAATCCTTCTGCCTCAGCCTCCCAAGTAGCTGGGACTACAGGCATGTGCCACCATGCCCGGCTAATTTTTTATGTATATTTTTAGTTGTCCAATTAATTTCTTTCTATTTATAGTAGAGATGGGGTCTCGCTCTTGCTCAGGCTGGTCTTGAACTCCTGACCTTGAGCGATCCACCCGCCTCGGCCTCCCAGAGAGCTAGGATTACAGGCGTGAGCCACAGCGCCCGGCCAGGAAGTCAAGATCTTAAGGAGAGTCTGGTTACTCTCTGGGCCTAAATCCTGTAGAGTTGACTGTGTACAGACGCACAGACATGGTAGCCCGCCCAGGTTAGTGCACCAGAACTAGTAACAAAGTCTAAGGGAAGTTTGGGATTCTGGGGCTAGGCCCCAGACTTTCTTGGGGAGTCTTTATGGTGGCGATTACAGGCTGGGGACTTCAGCCTTGTGATGGAGCAATTCACCTTAGCCCCTAAGGTTTAGGAAAGCAGGACCAACAGGGAGACTGATGATTCTGGGAGAAGGGGCTTGCAAAGAATAAAAATTCCACTACAACTGCACTTTTATAGATCAAAAATGACGGCTAGCCCTCAGCAATGATACTGCGCGCTTTATAGCAAACCCTTTACGCCTTTACAGGAGCCGCGGTGTTTCCCAACTGCCTGCCAGTACAGAGGAGCACCAGAGCTGGAGGTGCTGCCTCCACTACTCCACATCTGAGCAACCTTCCACAAAGTTCCTTTACCTCCGCCACCCCTCAGTTCTCCCGCTTGGAAAATGCCGGTAAGACACCACACAGCGTTACTGGGAGGATTCAGTGAGGTCATTAACGTAAAGCTCTGGACACACAGCGCACACCTAGAAATACCAGTTACGATTTGTTGCGTTGTCTAATACGGGTCCTGGCCAATGCCGGAGACGTGCGTAGCCCGTGGCCCTCACTTGGCGGCGCGCGCTTTCCTGCGCATCTGCCTGGCTCTGCCGAGCCGCTTTACCCGCCCCACTGCATTTGGGACTGTCGCGGCCTCGGGACCGGCGGCGGGGGACGGATGTGCGCAGCCGCAAAAGGTTTGCAGTGTCGCCTGCCGGCCGCTGGGGGCCGCGGGAGCCGCTGGGTTAGTCCCGCCCCAAGGGGTCAGAGGTCAGGGGTCACAGGTGGCGAAAGATCGGCTGCTGGTGGCGGATACTCGGTCCTGGACCTATGACGCCGGCGCAGCGCTGTCCTCTGTGCCGCCAGACCTTCTTCTGTGGTCGCGGACACGTCTACAGCCGCAAGCACCAGCGGCAGCTGAAGGCAGCTTTGGAGCGGCTCCTGCCCCAGGTGCGGACGCGAGGCTGGAGGGGGCCGGGGATGCGGGCCAGTGCAGGGCGGACCTGAGGGCATGTGATTTGTGGGTCCCCCTCGGGTTCCTACTTGACCACCCCCCGCAGGTGGAGGCCGCCCGCAAGGCCATCCGCGCCGCCCAGGTGGAGCGCTACGTGCCCGAGCACGAGCGATGCTGCTGGTGCCTGTGCTGCGGCTGCGAGGTGCGGAAACACCTGAGCCACGGAAACCTGACGGTGCTGCACGGAGGGCTGCTGGAGCATCTGGCCAGGTGATAGCCGAGCTGAGGGCCTCCTCCAGCACAGACGCATACACGAGCGGGAGAAGGGTTTAGGGTGGGTGAAAGGAAGGACGCTTTGTGATTGGATCAGGATGGATGGGTTGAGTCACAGGCATTGCCAACCTTGAGGGGGTAGGGGTCTTATGGCTGCCATGGTCCCAGTGGTGCTGCTGGTGGTCTAGCTGCGAGAGCCAGCTTGGTCACCGCCCATCACCTCCCCTCAGATTCTCACAATTTTATTGGAAGAAGGGAGGAGACTGGAGATCTTGAAGAGACTGATAACTGTGTTCCTCTCTCAGCCTTGCCCTAGGCAGAAACCCAGATCTGTTTGCATTACTTATCTCATGAATGCTTAGATATCTGAGTAATACTTTAAAATCTATTATTGAGCTTATTCATTCTCTCCATTCTCAGCCCAGAGCACAAGAAAGCAACTAACAAATTCTGGTGGGAGAACAAGGCTGAGGTCCAAATGAAAGAGAAGTTTCTGATCTCCCCCCAGGCGTATGCACGGTAAGTCACTGGTCATGAAAGATGAAGTAGCAGAGTGAATTCTCTGTATCTTTGTCAGGTATGGGAGCTTCCTCTATTTTTGGAAAATTCAGTAGGGACTTTGTTAGTACTACTCTCTTCATAGAGCTTAGTATTCTAGGCACTATATTGGGCACAAAAGAAGTGTGACAGAGTTCTTGGGATTTATAATCTAGTTGGGGGATGAAATGTAGCAAAGAGAGAATGGTATATAGTAAAAGTTGACTATAATCAACTACATAAATGTGAGGCGCAGAGAATACTGAAGTGCTTTAGGAATAGAAGAGGTTGTTTATGGTGTTCAAGAAACTGGTGCTCACCCAATACCCACTTTTTGTAGTTTTAGACTCTATTTTAACTGCACTCTGGAGCCTGAGAAACTGAAGTGCAGAAAGCTGGTCAGTATGAAGGGAGTGTGAGCCCTGAACTGCTCAGGAAGAGAGCACAGGCAGCCTCACTATGCCACTTTTAATTGAGACCATACTAAGATTATGGGTTGTGGAACCCAAGAGGATCTCAGAGCCAATGTCACAGAAAAACTCACCATATCATTCCTACCTACTCAGTGTGGAGAATAATGAGGGAACAGTAAGAAATGCCTAAATTCTACTACCTTCAAATCTGTGGTTCAGACTGGGAGGAAACAGGAAACTGAGGACAAAAAGCAGCTACTCCTCACACCCTGACCCAGATCCATATGGCTTTTGGTGGGTAAATAAAGGATAATTAAACAGAAAGTTATAATTGAGAATTATGAGGGTAGACTCTTTGAACTTATGGAGTGATTGCCAAGATATTTTAAGTAGAAAAGCAAGGTATAAAAGAACATATGTTACCTTTTCCATAAGAAAGAAAATAAGAAAAAAATACACACACACACAATTGACCCTTGAACAACAAGGGGGTTGTGACCCCCTGCAGAGTTGAAAATCTGTATATGACTCCCCAAAACCTTACTGAAAGCCTTACCAATAACATAGTCAATTAATACATATTTTATATTACAATAAAGTAAGCTAGAGAAAAGAAAGTGTTATTAAGAAAATCTGGGCCGGGCGCAGTGGCTCACGCCTGTAATCCTAGCACTCTGGGAGGCCGAGGCGGGCGGATTGCTCAAGGTCAGCAGTTCAAAACCAGCCTGAGCAAGAGTGAGACCCCGTCTCTACTATAAATAGAAAGAAATTAATTGGCCAACTAAAGATATATAGAGAAAAAATTAGTTGGGCATGGTGGCACATGCCTGTAGTCCTAGCTACTTGGGAGGCTGAGGCAGGAGGATCTCTTGAACCCAGGAGTCTGAGGTTGCTGTGAGCTAGGCTGATGCCATGGCACTCTAGCCTGGGCAACAGAGTGAGACTCTGTCTCAAAAAAAAAAAAAAGAAAAAAAAGAAAATCTGGCCAGGCGAGGTGACTCATGCCTGTAATCCTAGCACTCTGGGAGACCAAGGCAGGTGGATTGCTCAAGGTCAGGAGTTCGAAATCAGCCTGAGCAAGAGCAAGACCCCGTCTCTACTAAAAATAGAAAGAAATTAATTGGCCAACTAAAAATATATAGAAAAAAATTAGCTGGGCATGGTGGCGCATGCCTGTAGTCCCAGCTACTCGGGAGGCTGAGACAGAAGGATAGCTTGAGCCCAAGAGTTTGAGGTTGCTGTGAGCTGGGCTGATGCCATGGCACTGTAGCCTGGGCAACAGTAAAACTCTGTCTCAAAAAGAAAAAAGAAAATCTTTGGGACTGCAAACTAGTACAACCTCTGTGGAAAGCAATATGGAGATACCTCAAAGAACTACAAGTAGTAGAACTACCATTTGATCTAGCAATCTCATTACTGGGCAGCTACCCAAAGGAACAAAAGACATTCTATAAAAAAGACACCTGCACAAGAATGTTTATAGCAGCACAATTCACAATTGCAAAGATGTAGAAACAACCCAAGTGCCCATCAATACATGAGTGGATGTATAAAATGTGGTATATGTATACCATGGAGTACTACTACTCAGCCATAAAAAACAATGTTGATCTAGCACCTCTTATGTTATCCTGGATAGCTGGAGCACATTCTACTAAGTGAAGTATCATAAGAATGGAAAAACAAGCACCACATGTACTCACCATCAAATCAGTATTAACTGACTTAACTGACCAACACTTAAGTGCACATATAGTAGTAACATTCATCGGGTGTTGGGCAGGTGGAAAGAGGGGAGCAGGGGTAGGTATATAACCACCTAATAGGTATGGTGCACACCCATCTGGGGGATGGACACGCTCTGAAGCTCTGACTCAGGTGGGGCAAAGGCAATATATGTAACCTAAACATCTGTACGCCTGTAAATATGCTGAAATTAAAAAAAAAATCTTAAGGAAGCTGGGCATGGTGGCATGTGCTTGTAGTTCCAGCTACTTAGGAGGCTTAAGCAGGTGGGAAGATTGCTTGATGCTTGAGCCAAGGAGTTTAAGCCTTGAGCGATGATTGCCCCACTGCACTCTAGCATAGGTGACACAACAAGACCCTGTCTCTGAAAAAAAGAAGAAAAGAAAAAGAAAAAAAATCATAAGGAAGGAAAAATGTATTTACTATTCATTAAGTGGAAGTGGCTTATCATAAAGGTCTTCACCATCATCATCACATTGGGTAGGTCTGAAGGGGAGGAGGAAGAAGGGGAGTTGGTCTTGCTATCTCAGGAGTGGCAGAGATGGAAGAGGTAGAGAAAGTAGAAGAGGAGGCAGACACACTCAGTGTAACTTTGCAGAAGTACATTGTAATTTCTGTCTTGTGTTTGGTTTCTCTCTTTTTTTTTCCTTAAAGACACAGTCTTGCTCTGTCCACCCGGGTAGAGTGCAGTGGCATCATCGTAGCTCACTGAAGCCCCAAACTCCTGGGCTCAAGTGATCCTCCTGCCTCAGCTTCCTGAGTAGCAGGGACTAAAGGTGCACGCCACAACACCTGGCTCATTTTTTCTATTTTTAGTAGAGACAGGGTCTCATTCTTGCTCAGGTTGGTCTTGAACTCCTGAGCTCAAGGGATCCTATCCCTTTGGCCTCCCAGAGTGCTAGGATTACAGGTGTGAGCCACCATGCCTGGCCTCTTAATGATTTTCTTTTTCTTTTTTTTTTTTTTCTGAGACAGAGTCTCACTGTGTTGCCTGAGCTAGAGTGCCGTGGCATCAGCCTGGCTCACAGCAACCTCGAACTCCTGGGCTCAAGCGATCCTTCTGCCTCAGCCTCCCGAGTAGCTGGGACTACAGGCATGTGCCACCATGCCCGGCTAATTTTTTCTATATATATTTAGTTGGCCAATTAATTTCTTTCTATTATTAGTAGAGATGGGGTCT
>CAUYMX010053722.1:0-27367 GCA_963573855.1 Lepilemur septentrionalis | reverse complement strand
TTTTATTCTATGGATTATAATCTATTAAGACAGAGTCTCACTCTGTTACCGGGGCTAGAGTGCCGTGGCGTCAGCCTAGCTCACAGCAACCTCAAACTCCTGGGCTCAAGCGATCCTCCTGCCTCAGCCTCCCGAGTAGCTGGGACTACAGGCATGCGCCACCATGCCCGGCTCATTTTTTCTATATATTTTCAGTTGGCCAATTAATTTCTTTCTATTTTTAGTAGAGACGTGGTCTTGCTCTTGCTCAGGCTGGTTTCAAACTCCTGACCTTGAGCGATCCTCCTGCCTTGGCCTCCCAGAGTGCTAGGATTACAGGCATGAGCCACCGCGCCTGACTTATTAATATAATTTTTAATTTTATTATTCAAATTGTCCAAGATTTGGCCCCTTCGGTTTGGTTCCACTTTTTCTTTTCAATAAGTTCCTCTCTTTTTTAAGCACTTCCTTACCTTTTGGTACCAAAAGATGTTCCAGGCTCATTTGTGACTTTCTCTGCCCCAGTTTTGCAGCCAGACATTTCTCCAGGTAGTTCTGGATCTTTTTATTGAAGGATAGTGTTTAGAAACCAGTATCTGGGTGCTAAGTGTGCTCATTGCTACTGGGTATCATTGTTCCTAGGTGATCTCAGAGCACAGAGCTAGGGGAAAAAACAAACAAACAAAATACACACACACACACACACACATACACACACGTTTCTACATTTATCTGCTCCTTTCCATCTGTCTCTCTATTGAAATACATATTATGAACCATGAGTTCACAGTGATATACCTCTGACACAAGTCCAATGCCATGGAGTTCATTCTAGCCTTTGCCCTTTCTCTCTTTGTAGCCTCAGTGTACATAGTGAAGATACTGGTGTCCCAAGTGGTTAGTTCTTTTCTTCTACATGCCCTTCGGTGTGGTTATGTTATATATTTGTAATGCAGTTCATTTGTTACTTTTTGTGTTTCATTTTAGGTTCCCCCCCACATGCTGGTTTATTTTAATTCTTTGCTCTTTTATTTTGAGAAACATTACCATGATTCTAAATGTCAAAACTGTACAAAAAGATGTATTTGGAGACTTGCCACTTCTCCTCTGTGCCTTGAATTCCATTCTCATTCCCCTAATTCCCACCCCAATAGCTCCAAAATGCTTGTAAGATAAAATTCAAACTTATGTAATTGACAAGTACATCATATTCTGGCTGCCTCCGATTTCTTGTTATTCCTCAGATACGACTGACTCATTCATGCCTCCCTGCCTTTGTACATTCTCTCCCTCTGCCTAGAATGATGTTTCTATTCCCATTCTTACCTTGTTTATCTGTAATTTTTCAAAACCCATTTCCATCCTTACCTCTATGGGAAGACTTGCTTTTCTTATCCGCTTCCCACTTGCATTTCACTCCCCCTACATTTAATAATTCTGTCCTATTAATGTCCAGCTCCCATAGCCCTTGTGCATGTTTCATAACTTTTATTACATTTAATTTAAATCGCTGATACACAGGCTTGCCAGCTTCTCTGTGCTGTGAGCTCTAGGACAGGGACTTTTATCTTCACATTTCCAGCAAACAGGAACGTCCAGTTCCTTGCACATTCCGGTTATGCAGTACAGTAAATAGATTTCAGTTCTTTTCACTTATTTTTTCTTTGCTCCTCTTTTCATTTCGCTCATGATATAAGCCCGTGCTAATGGAATCTAAATCCTTGTAATGTGACGCCCGTGGTCTTGTCATCTCCGGCTTTTGCATCATCTTCTCTGTCCCTTCTAATGTATTTGGCCACCACCTCGGTAACTTAATGACTTCCTGTGATCCCTGGGAAGGTACAATTCTAATTAAATTATAAATATGGTGAAATGTTGTTTACTGTGTTTAGTGTTAGGATGAAATCAAGGTATAGAAGTTGTTGAAAACATGCAGGCTTCCAAAGTTAAGATTGTATCATCTGTGAGGTTTGCTTCTTCACTTGAAAAAGTGAAACTTCCTGGCCATTTCATCTGTTAGATTGGAAGAAATTTTTGTACTGGAAATAAAACCTTTCATTGGTCTTTTAAGAGCCTTAGTAAGCTTTAAAATTGTCATTAATTTTGTTCAAAAGGCAAGTTCAGTGACCTTCCAAATTGTGTTTCTAAGCTGCTTATGTTACTTTCTGTTCTGTCTGGCTTATTCAGCAGATTATGTTAAAATGCGGGGCCTCCTTTCTCCCAGTCTCTTCTCCATCTGTTACTTTCCTCTCTCCTTCTGTATTGCATTCACCTCCTGCCACTCCTGTGTGAGCTGTCTAATCATAGCTCATTCTCTCAAATCCTGCATGAAACTTGGAAGAGGAGTTTAATTGCAATGCAGGTATCACCCTGTAAATGAAGGAGAGGCTTCAGGAAGCTGCTCTGGGAGGGCACAAGGCTTGCCATTGTGGCAGTATTTGATATCCAGGGATAACGAACTGTGGGAAAGCATCCACCTAGTGATGTGGCTCATAGTCTTTATAAAAATTACTTAAAATTTTTTTAACGCAAAATGAAAACAAGTGCATTATAAATGTACGCCTTAATGAACTTTCCCAAATTGAACGTAACCATGAAACTACCTAACTCAGGGCATCCAATATTACTAGCCCACCAAAATTCCCTCTTCTCCCCTTTCCCAGTCTCTGCCTCCTCACACCCCCCTTCCAAGTAACCATTATACTATTCTGACTTATATTACACAGTGTTACCTATTTCTGAACTTTATACAACAGAATCGTACAGTGTATTCCGGCTTCTTTGTCTCAGCGTTATGTTTGTGGGATCCCTCTGTGGTGTTGTCTTAGTTATGGTTCATTTATATTCATTGCTGCATAGCAGGCAAAGCCTTACCCTGCACGTTGGCTGTTTTTGTAAATAAAGTGTTACTGGAACACAGCCAAACCCATATTTTCTTTTCTTTCTTTTTTTTTTTTTTTCTTTTGAGACAGGGTCTCACTCTGTTGCCTGGGCTAGAGCACAGTGGCTGATCATAACTCTCTGCAACCTCAAACTCCTGGGCTCAAGAGATCCTCCTGTTTCAGCTTCTGGAGTAGCTGCTACTACAGGCATGCACCACTACATCTGGCACATTTTTCTATTTTTTGTAGAGATAGGATCTCTCTGTGTTGCTCAGGCTGGTCTCAAACTCCTGGCCTCAAGCAATCCTCTTAAGTCAGCCTCCTAAAGTGCTGGGATTACAGGTGCGAGCCACTGTGCCTGGCCTTTCTTACTGTTCTGTAAGGCATCTTTATGTATTCTGAATGAGTCTTTTGGTAGATATATGTGTTGCAAATATTCTGTTTTGAGGCTTCCACTTTTATTCTTTCACTTTTCAATGTTAAAAGCAATTTTAGGGTCTTAAGAGTCTCTAGTTCTAAGGGTTTGTTGAGCATTCCATGGTGTGCTGAATATTCAAAGATTTTTATTAAGCAAGATGATGCAGTGTCAAATATTTGAATCACTTATGTACTGTTCCCCCACCGCCACCCGAGAACTGTTTCTCAGACCCCTGAGTTTAGGAATTTAGAAATTAAAGCTGATGTATCTAGCTTCAAGTTGCATTGGATTGAATAGGTTAGTTGTGTGTTGTGATTTTTGAGATATATTTAATAAATCTGTTTTTCCCCCTTTTTTTGTTTCAGTTTTATAAACAGCAGTCCAGGGCAATACAATTTGATAAAAATGTGTTTTGTTGGGGTTTTCTTTCTGTCACCCTGTGGTACCTGAATATGTTTTGTTTTTGATGGTCAGATCTACAGTAGAGGCAGATGATTTTGAAAATATTTGGGTGGGCCTGGTGGTGCCTGCCTGTAGTCCCAGCTACTTAGGAGGCTTGAAGCAAGAGGGTCTCTTGAACCCATGAGTTCGAGACCAGCCTGGGCAACATACAGAGAGAGAGAGACCCTGTTTCAGGGGGAAAAAAAAAAAATTAGAGATACTCTAATGCTGAAGACATTTTCTGTAATGTGTAATTTAAGTGCAGCTGCTTACCTTAGAGGCTGATTTGCCTATTTAAGAATAAAGATAAGACATTTGTGGAAGTTATGCAACTATTGTATTTTAGTGACATTTCTTGTGTATTTTAACAATTTTTTTTCTTACTTTATTTCAGGTTTTGTATCATTAGTGCGGATGCTATTGTCTCAGTTTCTGTAGCCATGGCACAAGAATATAGTAAGTACTAGGCCATACTTCCTATGACCTACCTGCTTTCTAAAGTGTTGAATTTCTGTGTTTAAACTTCTGATTGGAGAAATGAAAATAAAGAAACTAAAACTGTTTAAATCTACTTTTCTCAAAGAGATTGACTCATTTGGTCATCTGCCTTTTGAGTGCATAGCTTTATATACACGTATTCACAGTAGGATTTATTTCATGTTCTGTTACAACCGTTACTGCTCAGGCTATTCCTTGTAAATACTAACAGAGTGGATGAGAAGCTTGGATCCCATCCCATTTATTCCTCATGTTACGGAGTGGAGGAACTGACTGCGGCTCCTGGGCCCTGATTAGGAGCAATCCTGTCCCTGCCTTGTTGGTGATTGACACTTGAACTCTGGCCCCATCAGCCAGTGTTGAGTGTTACCTGGTCTGCGGTTGGTTTCAGGGATGGTCCTATAATCCTGTTCTAGCCAGGGCGACTCCAGTGAAGGTTTGCTTGCCTAGAACTTTGGCAGAAGTCTTCTCATACTTAGGACAGAGCAGCAGGAAGATACTGCCTCTTTTCTTCTGGATGTTGTTGTGTGCTGGTGTGAGGTCTGGCGTGGCTGCAGTGTTCTGGCTTCCAGACCAAGCAAGAAGCCACAGTGGGTGGAGGATAGAGTCCAGAATCCCAGGGAAGCCGGCCCCGAAGCTTACCCCTTCTCTGACGTCCAAGTCTTTGAGCCAATACATTTCCTTTTTGTTTAAGCCAGTTTGAGTTGGGAGCCAAAACATCCTAAGTGATTCACTTAATCTCTGTTTTATTTTTAGTAATCCATTAGTTTCTCCCTGGGGAATGTGGGAGTAATTGCAAAGTGAGGCAAAATAATACCGTTAAATTAAACCGGCAGAGCGTGTTGGTGTTGACTGGCATACTCTTCACTCTTAACTGAAGCAGGTACTGATTTAATATTCAAAGACATGAGAATAAAATAGATCACTTTCAGATTTTCTCTTTTTTTCACCCAGAAGATTTTGCCTTTTACTCAACCAGCTTGGGCTGTGAATGCTGAGAAGGGTCTTGGGCTACTGGCATAAAACCATCCCCTCGTTATAGGTGTATTGGGCAGTGCAGATTTGTTCTTTGTGTTTTCTCAGAATAGTCAATACCCACACTTCTAATTCTAATTCCTTGTTTGCTTTTATTTTTGAAAAATTAATAGAAATGTTTCAAATAGAAAAAGTATATAAGGCATAACATGACAAATACCCACGTGTACCTCTTTCCACAACATGCATGTGAAATGGAATGTTTACCAATTCATTGCACAGCAAAAACCCAGGGTGGTCCTCCCTAATGGCACTTCCTGTTAAGGTTGGCTTAGGGTGGGAACCCGAAAAGTATGTATAGGACGTAACACAGTTAATGGAAAACGCAGATGGTGATCATAAAGCCTGTGGCACAAAAGCCAGAGGAGTCTGGGGAGTCCGGAGGTTGTAAATGTAACTCTGACCGCAGACACTTGCAGTGATGCCAGTATTCCTATCCCCCCTGGTAAGGACGAAGCTACTCCCCTTCCCCTGTCTCTGCAGGATCAGACCAATGCAGGGGTCCCAGAAACTGGTTGTTTGAAAAGGAATGTATTACAGCGGCTGTTCTGACCCAGTTGCTCACTCCCCCTGGAAAAACCCTCTGTAAAACCCAAGGCTCTCCCCTCACTCGTGGCGGATGCTTTTTTTTTGGCCTCCACCCCTCTGCACCCAGATGCTCAAATAAATGGCATTTTTGCTGTACCTGAGGCTTCGTGTGTCTCCTTCTCAGCTCCAGACCTAACACTTCCCTTTCTCTGCCCTCAGGGAACCACGATCCTGGTTTTCTGGTCTTTATTATTAACATGCATTCGTTGTGCTTTTACTACATATGTATTGTAGGATTTTTATATGCTTTTGAATTTCGGGTAAGTGTAGATGCTATGTGCATTTGTTGTTTAAAATCACAAGGGAGTTTAGAGTAAATTCAGGACCACTGAGAGAGGCTATAAATTTGTTCTTAGACAGTTGTCAAAAAGTCTATTATTAGGCATCCTAGTGATCTGTAATAAAATGTGTTAGATTTTAAATGGCTGATGAGTTTGAATCAACATGCTGTCAGTTTTTTATCTTAGCTACTGGTGTTATACAGAGCACTTTCCTCTGGTACTTGGTCTGCCATCGAGTTCATCTTCTGAGCCTGCTTCTGTACTCTATGAAGGTTTGGAATGTGCAGGATACTTTTAGATTGCCTGTGTCACCAGTGAGCTTTTCAGAGTATGTTAGCTGCTGTTCCATTTAATAGCTTCAGTCATCCCATGGTCAGAACGCATGCTTTTGGCAAACTTAAGATAAGTCTATACATTTTTCTGCATTGTGACAATTAGCCATCATGCCTACAAAATCTACTTCTGTTCTTTCTAAATTTGTCAGTTTGTCACTTTGTTACTTGTGCTGGTGGCAATAGTTATAGAAGAGACATCCACTCCCACAAGCTGACTCTGAAGTTGTGCCTTGACACAGTGCTGTACCTTGGTCACGTGGGAGCCTCCTTGGAAGTCTGCACTGTGTCCTCATTTCCCCTTATTTCCTTTGGGACCCAATAGTGGGTCTCAGCAACCATTTTTGTCTTGTTCTTTTTGTTACTTTTTAAGACAGGGTTTTGTTCTGTTGCCCAGGCTAGAGTGGAGTGGGGTCATCATAGCTCACTGTAACCTTAAACTTCTGGGCTCAAGATTCAGCCTCCCGAGAAGCTGAGACTACAGGCACCCACCACAATGCCTGACTAATTTTTCTAATTTTTTTGTAGAGCGGAGGTCTCACTATGTTGCTCAGGCTGGTTTCGAACTCCTGGGCTCTAGAGTTTGGGAGGGAACCTTGGCCTCCCAAACTGCTGGGATTATAGGTGTGAACTACAGCTCCCGGCCCTGTATTTTCTTCTTGTCTGAACTATATCTTAAGTCTTAACGTCTGCATTCAAAAAACTCATTCTTTTACTGTTGGAGGATTCATATTACCCTTTGTTCTTGCTCGGAATGTTGCCTACTTGAAACTGAATAGTCAGTTCCACTCAGAAATCGTTAATCCTTTCAACTTGGGAACCTGATTACTGATAAAGTATCAGAGAAAGATTTATGACAATTAAGAGAATTTCTGGGTTTTCACCCCTGTGGTATCAATTTTGCTTAAATGTTTATTTAGCATTTGGAAAGAAGAGTAGACTCAAAAGATCTTTTTCCCCTTAATTTATGCATATTATATCCATGGCACAGGAAAGAAAACAGTAACATCTTTTGTTGAAATTGAATCTTAAGTTTTTGAAAAATCAATTTGGTGAACTATTACTCTTATTTTTGTGTCTTGTGGAATGGTGTCTTCTTACTATTAGTATTATGTTATATATAAAAGGACTTGTAGAGTTGGGTTGTTTTTATACTTCAAAATGAAATGCTACCCTTGTGGGGGCTAGCCCCCTGGGCTGAGGGAGCTTCTAGACAGTGACTCAGATCTGTAATTAGGTCCTGCTCTCCGCACCCTTGTTGGCTTGAAAGCACTGGCCATAGACCATTTAGTCTGGGAAAGCAACACATGAATCATCTAAATTGGCACAAATTATCCGGAATGCTACTAAATGTTGCCTACTCTTTATTCTGTGATTGAGGGAATCAGAAAAGGAGACTTGTTCTTTGAAAGTACTGCAGAGGGTCAAGATGCATTTGTGAAAGTAAATTTCCTCCCGCTAGAATGAAAAGCACTGGAATATTTGACATTTGTGAGCAGTTCTGATTTCACGGGCCTGTCTTAGGAGCTTCCTCCACGCTTTTTACCCCTTCCCTTGTGAGGAAGGCAGGAACCGTGGCCTGTCCCTCCAGCTCCTGCTCCTTGCCCCAGTCCGAACCTTTGGGAAGGGCAGTGTGGGGCTGTCTGGCTGCCTGGGGCCCCTGCTTGACCCCCCCATAGCACAACTGAGGCAGGGGGAAATCCTGGGAGCTTGTATTGTATCTCTTTTGCTTCCTTCTGAGTAGTTCCACAAGTCAATTTCTCTCATCTTTGGAATGGAAATCTGATGTCCTCTTCTCCCTTTTCTCAAATGATGGGTCAGCAGACCTACGGAGGCCTGTTAGGCACTTGGCAATGAAGTGGGCCAGAATCATTTTTTTGTGTTTGCTCAATAATCACTTGGCTTCCTCGTGCTCACCAGGCTGTGCTCTGACGCTGACTGTGGAACAGGAGGCAGAGTAAACCCACCCCATGTATGCCTCAGCCCCGGCCCTGTGCCTGGTCTGTGTTGCAAATGGTGGAACTTGGAGTTGAGGGGTAAAAAATTGTAAGTTGATGATGTTTGAATTCATTTAAAAAATCAGAAGTTTTCTTCGTTTCAATTTACTTTATATCAAAACTTTAAAATAATATTATAATATTATAAAGGTGAAGACATTTTTAAGTCACTTAGAGATAAAATGAGGACTTTCCCTAGATAGAGAGTAACTTTTAATTTGTTTTTTTCTTTTTCTTTTTTCTGATGGTGTGCTAAGGGTCTCTCCCAGCACTCGTTATCTTACTGTGTCTGTTCCAAAGAGAAAAGGACAAGCAGATTTGTCCATTCAGTAGCAAAAAGACTAGATTTTCAACTTGTAATGTGAGTTGATTCTTAATATTTGGATAAAGCTCTATTTTCATGTTAGCATACATGTGAGGGGCATCTCAGAGGAATGCATCTTTTGGCAGTAAGGGGAAGAAAGCCACAGCTCCCTATGTAATTTTGTGTTTCACAGGCGTAACTGCTGTTTTGTGTCTGTGGGTAGAGAGGCGCATGCGTGTGAGTTAGGTTGTTTTTGTTAGTCTAGGGCATTGCTGTTTGTCAGACCATGTCACTTGCATTTTGGAGTTGTTGAAAATCAGACATTCAAATTATAAAATTACCATTTGCATATCTGCTGAGTTAAATTGAAAGATTTTAGAGTGAGTTTCTAAGAAACTGATCAGTAAAATATTTCTTGTCTGTGAATACTGTTTTTTTTAAAAATTCCTTATTAGGTGGGTAGTTCAGATCTTTTCCCTAATATAAATCACAAAGACCTTCGTTTTAGGGATTTAGGCTATGTTTATTTATAAAGAGCACCAGTTCATCAAGAAAGGACTTGATTAGTACCCAGTTAGCCTTTCACTTAGTTTCTTTTTGCAGTTAGGAGCCAAGAGACCAGACGATGCTTCAGTACCAAAAACAAATCACCCAACCTTGTTACCCTTGGTTTTGTATGTTGTGCGAGTAATTGGGTTATTAGCCAACACCTAAACAGAGGGGTGTTAAAAGTTCACCTTTAATAGGAATTTAACAATACTTTTTGGCTTCTAAATTACTTTGAGTATATTATTTTTTCCATGGCAGTGAATATCTCTTGGAGGATGCAGTGCTCTAAGACCTCAGCCGAGAATTCCAAAGTTCTTAATGGGTGGGAAAATATCTAAAGGAGTTTTATGCTTGATTATATTTTATGCCCTCCAGTAGCAGATGCCTTCTCAATTTTCTGAATGAATGCTAATCGCTGATGAAAGCTTCCCACCCTCATGTATTTTAAAATAAGTTTCTTTCTCAAACCAATTAAATAGAATTAGTCTGGTCTATGCAGTCAGGTCCCCTCTGTAATCTGGAGAGCTCTACAAAACAGAGTATGTGCAGAGAGAGACCATCTGTCTCTATTTCTGTCTGAATATTTGGCCCCATCCCTAAAATTTGATGATATCCCCAATGTATTACTACCTAGTGGCCTTGATTTAAAGGCAGAGAAACCAGTATCTAGCCAGCCACTCTGGCCATATATGGAGTCTGCTGGTTGTAAAGATTTAGGCCAAGGCTCAGCATTCATTGTTACTATAATTTGATCCTTTAATTATATTTTGATGATCATTTGGAATAACATCCATTCAGTTGTCTTTGTTCAGAGCATCAAGAAAATCTCATTTAACACTCTGTTCTCAGCAAATTTAAGACATAACTGTTACAAAAATAGTACATACTTGTGAAAAAATGTAGGAAATGCAGATAAACATAAAGACAAAAATGAAAACCATCTATAAATTTCACCACCCAGAAGCGGCCATCGTTGACATTGGCTAATAACGTGTTCTCGCAGAACACAGAGCACAGCACGAAAGGAGGAGGGAAAAACCCACACCAGTGATGAATAAGGCACTGGTTGGAGGTGATAGCAGCCAGACACTCTTAAATATCTATATGTGGTATGTGTTAAACTTAATAACTTCTAAACTGCAAGTATTTATGTCTCTACTGGTGGTGACCATTTTGTCATAGGATAAAGGAAAGAGCCACTTGAAGAAGCAGCTGGGCGCACTGGCCTATTCCGGTGAACATTTGTTCCCATTGAATTTTTAGGGAGAGGTTTTCTTGTGCCGGGCATGTTTTTCTCTGTGAGCATGAATTTTGTTTTTGTTTTTTAAGAGAAGTGATCATATAAAATGAACTGCTATATAGAAGGAGTAGAAAAATAACATACTTTTAAAAGAAATGCCTCTTCTGCTCTGTTGATAGAAGCATAGAAAAGTCAAGTCACCAAAGGCTGCATGTGGTAATTAGCTAGGGAAACTGAATGTCAGAGTCCCTCCTGAATTTTTTTTTTTTTTTTTTTGAGAAAGGGTCTCACGCTATCGCCTGGGCTAGAGTGCAGCGGCCTCATTAGAGCTCACTGTAACCTCAAACTCCTGGGCTCAAGCAGTCCTTCTGCCTCAGCCTTCTGAGTAGCTGGGACTACAAGTGTGTGCCGCCTTGCCCGGCTCATTTTTTTATTTTTTTGTAGAAACAGAGTCTCACTGTGTTGTCCATGCTGGTCTTGGACTCCTGGGCTTAAGCAATCCTCGTGCCTCTGCCTTCTAAGTAGCTGGGACCACAGGTGTGTGCCACCATACCCTGCTAATTTTTTTATTTTTTGTAGAGACAGAGTCTCACTGTGTTGCCTGGCTGGTCTCAGACTCCTGGGCTTAAGCAATCCTCCTGCTTCAGCCTCCCAAAGTGCTGGGATTTACAGGTCTGAGCCACTATGCCAGGCCCCTCCTGGATTTTTAAAAATTACTTTTAGTTTACTGTATCTGTCCCCTGCCACGTTCTAACTGAGGTGCCTCTTCTCCTGTTTGCTCCCTCCCTCTGTCTCTAGAACAGCTTCATGTAACTTAACACTGTATTGCAAAGCTATGGAATTTTGCTAATTCTTTCACTAACTCAGATCTTTCTGATTATCCCACTGGCATTCTCTCATCCTTCAATTTACAGTAACTTGGGGTATTGTTTAGTTTTCAAATGATTACATTGCAAAGGTTCGTGTAAGCAACAGACATCTTCCTGGATCTGAAAGTATTTGTCCTTTGTGCTGTTTTGATAGTTTCTGAACATTTGTTTGCTGATTTCCTTCTCTGATGCTCAGAATAACTAAGTATGCCACAGCCCTCTTCAGTTGCATTGGGCTTCTTTTAAGTGTCTGTGCTTAAGAGAAGCATTCTCTATGAGCAATGATGCACTTCAGCCGGTTGGCCAGTAATGATCCCCACAGTTTCTTGTCCTGAAGCCATCATGGTATAAACAGAGCGATGATGAGAGCTTTGTCCTCTGCCCTCTCTTCCAAGTAAACAGTGTAAACGTTATTTTAAAGGAAGTCTGCATTTTGTGGTATCACTCAGTTTTGGAGCTGTGTCCATGTAGATTTTTAGTTTGGAATTCTTTGGGAAACTCCACCCCTGGAAGAAAATGATTTTTAAAAGAATGTGTTTCAGCAGCTGTTAGTGTTAGTAAGAACAGCGCACCGTCTTTGAAGATTCTTCAGTTACACAACAGCAGCTTGCTGGATCTCACCTCTGCAATCCCCTCCACTGAGAGACTGATTTAAGTTGTATAAAGCCAGTTGTTGTGGTTTGTGCCTGTAGTTGCAGCTACTCAGGAGGCTGAGGCAGAGGATCACTTAAGCCAGGAGTTTGAGACCAGCCTAGCTGACATAGCGAGACCTTGTCTTTTAAAATAAATGAATTATATTAGGCAAATATTGCCACATTTTAAATTATTTTATAACATATTGTTGGAAAATGCTCAAATTGTGATTCACTGATGTTACAATGTGTTCTTAGTTTTAAGCATCAAATTGAGATTTTAGCGTTTAAATGGTTGAAGAACACAAATTTTTATTTGTTTAAAAATATTAATAAGTAGCCGGGCGTGGTGGCTCACGCCTATAATCCTAGCACTCTGGGAGGCTGAGGCGGGCGGATCGCTCAAGGTCAGGAGTTCAAAACCAGCCTGAGCAAGAGTGAGACCCCATCTCTACTATAAATGGAAAGAAAGAAATTAATTGGCCAACTAAAGATATACAGAAAAAATGAGCCGGGCATGGTGGCACATGCCTGTCGTTCCAGCTACTTGGGAGGCTGAGGCAGTAGGATTGCTTGAGCCCAGGAGCTTGAGGTTGCTGTGAGCTAAGCTGATGCCACGGCACTCACTGTAGCCCGGGCAACAGAGTGAGACTCTGTCTCAAAAAATAAAAAAAAAAAAAAACAAAGTGTGACCATTGGCCATACCTTCTGCCCAACAAACAGCATCTGCACATTCAGGACCTGCATACTTTGGATGGTGGGAGAATGGAAGCAGCCCCTGGACATGGGAGCTCAGCCTTTGAACAGAGATGGAACCAAAGATATTTAAAATTACTTACCATTTTCTTCACCCTTGGACATTTGCCAAAAGTTATCTTTAGGTGGTAGATTTCTTTCCTTGATATGCGTGTAAAGCAGCGCTGTGGCATGGCCATAAAACTCTTCTTTCAATTAAAGTGAAATGACATTTTTCAGCAGGAGGGTGTGTTGAATCTAAACTCCTGGGTCACCAGACATCAAGCTTCACCCTGTACTGCCCCAGACTTGGAGTCACACTTGCCCAGCTGCCCTCACTCTAAACAGTGCGTGGCATGCAGTAGGCACTCAACAAACACACATTGGAGGAATGGACAGGCACACGCTTTGGTTTGCTACGCTCACAGTAGTGCCTCTCATCTTCCTGTGTGCTCCCCACTCCTCCTCCGCTGGGGAGACCCTGTCACCCACCAACTGCTGGGACAGGGACCCAGGCAGCAACATCCCTCCTTTCCCTCCCCACATCCAGCCCATCACCATGTCCTGCCAAGTCCACCTCTGATCTCTCTCAGCTTCCGCCTGTTCTCAAGCCCAGTGTCATTCCCTTGTCCACAAACCCAGCTCCCCTGCCTGGAGGACTGCAGCCGCCTTCCCTCCGTCTCCTCTCTGCAGTCCTGCCTCTTTCCAGTCCGTTTTCTCACTAACCAGAGAGCTGTCTTAAAATCTAAACTGAAAGAAAGAAATCCTTACTCTTCAAAACTCTTCAGTAGCTCTCCACTGCCTTGGCATAAACTCCAGATGCCTTAACGTCGTTTCCAGGGCTCTTAACAAGCTGGCTTCCAGCCTCTGACTCATCTCTCATTCCCTAGCCTATTTCTGTATCACTGTGCTGCAGCCAGGCCACACTGACCCCGGCACCCCACACTGACCCCGGTGCCCCTACACTGGCCCTGGCTCCCCTGCACTGACCCCGGTGTCTCCACACTGAACCCGGTGCCCCTATACTGACCCCGGCGCCTCCCAGCAGGCTTTTGAACCTCAGGACGTGCCAGTGTCTGCCTTTCCAGTGATAACTTCTGCTCATTCTTCAGATCTCACTGTAGATGTCACTTCCTCCAGAATGGCTTTTCTGAACCCCAGGGCTGGCTCAGTCTCTTTTCCACGTGCTACAGAATTATCATTCACAGTGGGTAAGAACAGAGCTTCTGCAGTTAGACGAGCATGATTGGAATATCCACACTGGCAACGTAACCTCTCTGGAGCCTTGGTCTCTTCCCTGTAAATTGTGTATAATTATTGTTGTACGAGTTGAACGAGACAACTTATTAAGCACTTGGAACACCGCCTACAGACTCCATAGTGACTCCAGAGATGCGTGCTCAGTAAGCGACCTCAGGTGCGGTGACTGCAGGTGCTTCTGAGCTGCCATACCCTAAAGACTGTGTTGTAGGAATAGGAGGCTGGATTAGGTACCCGAGTCTCTTCTGTTAGGGGTTCATGGCTACCCTTTGCTTGTGCCATACTCCTGTGTGAAGTGCTCTGTTCCCCACCCACCCACCCAAATTCCGCTCACTCCTCAGAGGTCTGCCCTGCACACTTCTACCTCTCCATGAGGTTACTGGTCCTCACGAACCCTCCCACTGTGGTCCCTGGAGTATTGTCTGCTAATGACAGTAGTGGCCTCCAGCCATTGAGCACCTACTGTGTGCCCTGCATTAAGATTCTTGATTGACATTTGATATCTACCTCATCCTCCTCCTCGCCCCTGGCCCCAGAGCATGCACATGCTTGCCAGAAAGCACTGTCAGCCACTTGACTGATGGAAAGAGCCCTGTGTGGACAACCTGGAAGGATCAGATGTGAAGGAGACATGTGAGGTGGTGCCATGAGTTATGAGGTGGCTTTTTACGTCCCCATTCCTTAGACAAGGGTACGGGACTCTTTTCAATCATATCTTAATTTGCCAGCTTCCTAGAACAAAAAGTTTATAAACAACATTGGCTTCTTTTTTAATTAACACTTTTTAGATGATAAAAGTAAAACATATTTAAAACTTCTGTTATGACAAAATACATCCTAAATCAAAATAGAAAGACAAGTGATAAACTAGGGGAAATATTTGTAACAGTTATGACAGATAAATATGAATCCTGAGAATATTGGAAAGAACTCCTTCTAATCAACTGGAAAAAAGACAAACAATTTAGTTGGAAAAAAATGAACAAGGGAAAGAAAAAGGTAAATCAGAGAAGATGAACTAAAAATGGCCAATAAATATATTAAATAATGTTCACGTTCACTAGGAATCATGGAAATGAAAACATTAAAGAATGAGATGCCATTTTTACCCATTTAAATGACAAAAATTTTAAAGTGTGTTTATGTTAGTGGTTGGTGAAGGAATGGGGAAGGCTGTGCTCAGTATTGCTGGTGGGAGTGTAGATCTACATGACAGCAGAGGAGGGTGATTTGACAGCACCACAGTTAGACAGAGCCTGCCTTCGGGGACAGCCATTCTGCTCTAGGTACTTACACTAGGGAAACACTGATGGTGGCAGAGTCTATGTCTGTCCCCATTGCCTTTGTAATAACAGAATCTCTCGCTGCCCCACTAAAGACTACACTTCCCAGCCTCCCTCAAAAGCTAAGTGTGACCATGTGACCAAGTTTCTGCCAGTGGGATAAGAGAAGAGATGGTGCAATTTTTAGTATATTCCCTTAAAGGAAGGGAGCGTGCCCCACCCTTCTGCTTTTGTCCTTTTCCAACTGCCAGTGTCCTTGCAAGAGAGGAAAAGAGGAAACAGACACACATGAGGTGAAGACCACGTGAAGAAGGAAGTAAAGACTAGAGTGATGAGTCCACAGGTCAAGGAATGCCAGCAGCCACCAGAAGCAGGAAGAAGCAAGGACATCCCTTGGGCTCTTCACTGTGAGCACAGCCCTGCCAGCACCTGGATTTTGGACTTCTGGCCTCCAGAGCTGCATGAAGATAAATTTCTGTTGTTTAAAGCCACTAAGTTTCTGGCTTTGTTACAGCAGTCCAAGAAGACCAGTACATGGTGGTATACTCATTTCACAGAGTGTTGTGCAGCAGTTGAGAAGGATGAGGTCCACCTATACATGCTGTCATGGAAATATCTCAAAGACATTGGTGAGTGGAAAAAGCACATGGTGGAATTGTATGTCCGTTAAAATACCATTTACACTGAGGGAAGCCATAAGCAAGACTATGCTCTCCATGGGAAGGCGTAAATGTGTGTAAATGCACAGACATATCTGGTGTGTACCAAGCAAACAGCGGTGTTGACCTTTAGGTGGGTGGGGGAGGTGGAGGGAAGATCAGGACTGAAGGTTTTCAGAAGACTCAGCTCTGTCAAGAACTTTTCCATTTTTACAAAATGAATATTTACATGTGGATTACGTAATAATGTAAACCCAAGACCGTACCCGAGAGCTGGGAATGGGAAGATCAGCAACAGTGAAGGAGCCTGACTGGGCCTCTGGTCACAAGGTCTTAGCTGTATCTTTCAGAGTCCTCCGTAACCTGCCCACCTACCTGCTGTGGTGGCTGGATAATGGCCCCTTGTCCACACATGGCCACGTCCTGATTCCCAGAACCTGAGAGTGTTACCTTACATGGCAAGAGGGCTTTGCAGATGTGATTAAGTGAAGGATCTTGAAATGTTGGGGTTATCCTGGACTATCCAGGCATGCCTGATGGGATTATGGATCCTTATAAGAGGATGCGGGAGCAGAGGAGAAGGGGTGTGACTGTAAAAGCAGAGGTTGGAGTGATGAACTTTGAGATGAGAAAGGGGACCATCTAAGGAATACAGGTGGCCACTAGCAGTGGAAAAGTCAAGGAAACAGATTCCCCTAGAGCCTCCAGAAGGAACCAGCCCTGCCAATGCCATGACTTTAGCCCAGTGAAACCGATTTCAAACTTCTGGCCTCAAAACCATGAGCGAGTAAATTTGTGTTGTTAGAAGCCACTACTTTTGTCATAATTTGTTAGGGCATCAGTAGGAACTGAACACACTTTTCTGTCTTGCTATCAATGCAAGCTAAGTGCGGCAAGACTTTTTCGGAGGAAATATTCCAGACGTCAAGGGTGTATATTTTGGTAGTGTGTATTTGTCTTAGTCCATTTATGCTGCTATAACAAAATACAACAGACTTGATAATTTATAAATAACAGAAATTCATTTCTCATAGTTCTGGTGGTTGGGGGTCTAAGATCAAGGTGTCCCAAGTTGTATGTCTGGTGAGGGCCCAGGCTCTGCTTCCAGGGTGGTGCCGTGTTGCTGTGTCCTCCAGAGGGGACAAACATGGTGTCCTCACAGGGCAGAAGGAGGAAGGGCAAAAAAGGACCTGGCTGGTTCCCTATAGAGCTTTTATGAAGTCACTAGTCCCGTTCATGAGGACTCTGCCCTTGTGACTTAATCACCTCCTAAAGGCCCCAGCTTTTGATACTTTAAGTTCCAACTTACGGATTTTGCAGGGACACGTGCATTCGAACCACAGCAGTATTTACCTGCATTTCTGAGTTGTTCTGTTTGCCTGTGGCCCTTGCCTTAGTAGAAGAGCCGGCTGACCTAAACAGCCAGGCCTAATCATCATCCCACTAACCTGTGTGAAAAAGCAAGACTCTGCTCTGCATTTCCTGGTGTTGAAAACTTCATTAAAGAACTCTTAGAAGTCAAGGCAGTCCCTTTCTCAAAAAACAAAGTCCCTGAATTTCAAGATTTACCCTGATGAATCTTGAGATGTTGGCCATGATGAAAAGGAAGACTTTCCCTCTTCTTCCAAATTTTAATTCTAAGTGTGCTCAGCTATTTCAGCTCAGCTCTAGAAACTGCAACAAGCTGAGGGCGAAACCAAAGTAGTCCAATTTCAGCATGTCATATGCCAGCCAAATAAAAAGTTACAATACAAACGCAGCAGCAATGACCAGCTATCTTAAAACTCAGACATAAATGTCTGGGGAACTCTCTTCCCAAATGAGAGAAACTCCTACTCTGCACATTAGCTCCCTCGGGACTGAGAAATCGGACGGGAAGAGAGTCCCCACCTGGGGAAATGCAGCATCTCCTCCCAACCCCGCACTGACGTGCACTGCAGACAGAGGAAGTGTAGCCGGCCAGGGCCATGCACACGTGACACGAAGACTCCTGTCCAGACAGCTCCCAGAAAACAGAAGAGCAGATGGGTACTGCAGAAGCAGAAAGAATATTCTATCTTGACAAAGCAGTATTTTGACCCTAAAAAACAAAGTTTTCCACAGAAGACTAGGTCAACAATCTAGAACAAATGCTCTTATCTATTGTTCTGGCAGTTTCTTGCACAGGAGTCCTGAGGCCTTATCCATCTGATGCCCTGCCAGTAGCTACAAACAGGGACGTACTAGCCCTGTCACCCTGTTCTGCATTTTCGCCTCTTAGAACATGTGCGAAGAAAAGTGTGTAGAGAACTTGGATGTGATGTTTTCGGAACATGCTTTGAAGCATTGAAGTAGACAACTTTTTAAGGACAAGGCTCAGGATAATTTTGTGCCTTCACAATCAGCAACCCTGAAGAAAGTCAAAGCTTCCCGATGAACTCCAGAGGAGCCCCTTACTACAAGGGCATACCCTCCTTGACCCCCATCTCTCTGTGGGATGTTGGTTGCTCCAAAAAAGGAGGACTCTCTGACGCCCATCTTTTCAGACACGTTGCCTTCTTGGTCAGATGAAGGAAGGTCATCGTGGATGCGTAGAGTGTTCTGGGTTGTCTCCTGCCAATCCAAGCCCGCCCACAGCAGGTGGAAGGAAGCCAGGAGGGGATGTTGCTCTCCTCGGTGGCAGACTGAAAACCTGCTTGCACACTCAACTCCCATCATTGGTGCTGCTTCCATCTGGGGGCCAGGACATCCCTCCCATCCACGGGCCTCACCCAATCGCTATGGCAGGAATCCGGCCGGGACTCGCTCCTGATGGAGAAGCCACAGCAGTTCTTCTGTATGTCTGCCCACAGCCCTGTGCCCTGACACATGGAAGGACTCAACTCAGATGACGCAGAGAAGGTCCAGGGCTGCCTGCTCCTTGAAGAAAACCTGAAGAGAAGGAGGACACACTGTCCCCTTTTTGGACTGGCTCCTCTTGTCCCCACCCTTGACCTAGTCCACTGCTCTTCCAATAGAGCAGAGTCATCACAAGTTACTGTCTTCTGTCCTGGGTCCCTGTTTACCTCTTTGGTTTCTCCTATTTCCTCTTCCTTGCTAACCTCCAGACAGCGCAAGCAGCTTTCTGAGATTGTCGCCATCAGAAGGAGGAAGTGCTGAGTCAGACAAACCCCAAAAGAGACAAAGACCCAAGAGCTAGGAACTTTTATTTGTCTGTTTTGTTCCAGATGACACACACATGTGCCTGTGTCTGTCTGCATGCAGCTGTGTGCACACGTGACCATACACATTTTAATCACATCTGTGTCTGCAAATTGGCACATGTGCCTACACCTGGCCAGCACAACCACTTCTAAGAAAGCAAGTGGGCAGGTGCAGGGCACACCTTCAGGAAGGGGAGCAGGGGCAACTGCAACCTCCCCAAACCCTTTCTCTGTAGAAGTGTGCCAGGGGATCTGCCTGTGCGTACTAACGTGTGTAACCCTCTCGGCGGCAGATACGTAAGTATGTATGACCTATCCAGAAGTGAAAGCAGCCTAGGTCGGCAGCTACCCCGGTGTCCTAGATCCCTGTGTAAAGCCAATGACTTCACCTTGTGCGTGGCACTCTGAAGCTACCTGTCCCACATTGTCAGCAGTGCCAGGTGTCTGAGCGCCGTCTTACCGGAGAGGCCCACAGGTAGGTAGAAGAAAAATCTGTGGCTAAAGTAAGTGCCGAAGAACAGGCTGCACTTTGCACCCAGCAGCCACATAGCCCACGGAGTAAGGGGTCTTCTTGTTTCTCTTTCTAATGTTTTTTTCTTACCCCTCTGGGATCCTGCTAAAATGTATGTGACATGGAGATTGAGTTCCTTGCCATACCCTGCCATTCAGTGACCAGCAGAGGAGAAGCCGTGTCATCCAGGTTTTAGCTCCTGCCTTTCACCAGGCTCCTGGGGACAGTTTTTTGTTTTTGCAAGTCAGTATTTTCTCTTCATAGGTCTGTGCCACTGATGAAGGGTGTGACCCGGAATTCCTGCCTCTTGCCAGAGAGGAGGGTGTGACAACCCTGCCTTTCTGAGGACTGGAACAGGGTTGGGTTTTGGGGTTTGGCCACTGGAAGTGGTAAGAGAAAGACTTGAGAAAAAGCATTCGTCATTTTGACCGGGGCAGGAGAGTGCACTGTGTCTCTCCTCTGGAGCGATTTCTCTCGGTTGTTCTCCTTACCTTCCTTCTTTCAGCCTCTGTCATTCATTCATTCACAAAGCAAAACCCAGTTGTGCCACTTAAAAAAAAAAAGACAGTTATGTCCCCACAATAATTTTTTTGAAATGTTAAAGTTTGAAGGGTTTTGACACATCTTAAAATTTTATTCATTTTTTTATTTTGAATTTTCAAAATAACAATACAATGAACTCACCCCAAACCTATCAAGTGCTTATGCCTTGTCAGGCCTGCATCGTCTCTCTGTACACACCCCACCTCTCCCGAACAATCAGAAAGCAGGGGTGGGTGACTGACAGGCCCCCTAGACACCAAGCACAGCACTTCTGACCCCATCCAGGAAACGACAGGAATTCAATAAAAGAACTTCACACAACTTCCCCAGTTGTCTCAGTGTCCTCTATAGTTTTCGTTTTAACTCAGAAGGTAGTCCGGGCTCACACGTTTACATTCGGTGCCACGTCTTGTGATTCTTCCCTGATATAGAACGATCCCAGCACTCACTCTGTTCCCCATGACGAAGAGACCTTTGAAGAGTCCTGCAAAACATCCCACTTCCTTATTTGTCTGACTCCTTGTGATTACATTTAGGTGAAGCGTTTCCGGCAAGAACACTATCTGGTGAATTTCTGAACTCCTCACTACTTCAAACAGGAACACACAGAGTCGTTGGCGTTTGAAGCCACATATTCCAGTCCAACACCCTGGGGTTGTTCCTCAACCTCCCTCTTCCCACTTGCTCCAGAGTGAACACCCTGCTTCCCAAAGGGGGATGGATTTACTCATGTGCACTAATCTACAGTTCCCGCCCCAGCGTTTTAGTTTAAAGTGCCAACACCATCAGAAAGAACACGTCAAATATGAAGGTTAAAATTGCTTTGCCTTTTTTTTAAACTTTTGTCCTTAGAATATATTCCACTGAGGCTGGGCATGGTGGCTCATGCCTGTAATCCTAGCATTCTGGGAGGTTGAGGTGGGAGGATCTCTTGAGATTAGGAATTTGAGACCAGCCTGAACAAGAGCAAGACCCTATCTCTACTAAAAAATAGAAAAATTAGCCAGGCATTGTGGCAGGTGCCTGTAGTCCCAGCTAATTGGGAGACTGAGACAGGAGGATCACTTTGTCCAGGAGTTTGAGGTTGCAGTGAGCTATGATGACACCACTACACTCTAGCCCAGACGATAGAGCAAGATTCTGTCTCAAAATATATATATATATGTATATACATACTACTGAGGGCATATATCAGAGTATTACTTTTAGGTTTAAAATAATTATTAATTATTTTGTATCTGTACAGGGCATTATGGATAATGTTAAAGAACTGTAAATAATTCACATATGTCCTTCTGTTAAAATAAATATTAAAATGTTAAGCAATTCTATTTCCTAGTAAAATAAAGGAATAAGAAAAAAATGAAATGCAAACTGAACCAAGGAATTTTAACAGGTTCTTGGAAGAGAAGTGGTAACGCGTTTAGCAGAGAAGAGGAAGCCACACCTAAAGTGTGTGTGTGCCCAGGAGTCACACAGAAAAGGAACTGGCCCATCCTACCCGTCCCAGATGCTTGGGCAGTAGACATCCTGGAGGATGGGCGCAGTGTGGGGAAGAAGGCAGGGCTGAGATGACAGTGACAGGCTGCACACAGAGCAGTTGGCCTCACAGCCAACTCACCCCTTCTCACCCAGTTTGAAGAACGCCCAGAGGCCCTCAGAGGACTCTTCCTGGAGATGCTGCACGGTCCCCTGGAGAAAGATATCTGTGCTGGACATTCTCCCCTGGATCCCCTGGGTGTACTACCCTCCTCTGTGTCCCAGGAGGTGACCACAGCACGCCATGCCCTTACGCTCTGCCCCTTGGTTTTGCGGTGGGTTTCGCTGCGCTGGGGGTGCAGAGGGTTGGCATATTTCTCCTCCTTTTTCTTCATGCCAGGCTGTAGTTTGGCAATGGCTGCCTTCCCCTGCCTACAGTAATGGTTCCTGTTGAGAAACTCCCATCTCACAGACAGCGAGGAGATTTTAATAGGGTCCAGAAACTTCTAATGTCCCTTGTCTCAGGCCTCAGGTGGTAGTGGCTCCACTCTTGCCAATCCTGCTGGCCCCCAGCCCCTCTCTAGTCCCGTTGTTTAACTCTTCCGGGCCCTGTCCGGAGCATGCCTTCTATTTCCTGACTGAGCAGGGGTTGACACGACCTCCAATGACCGATAATTGACCTGTCACCCACTCAGAAGTGAAGCCTATCGGGCAACTTCCAATCTGCTTTTAAGTGACCCACTCCTCAACCTGAATGGACAACCACAGGCACAATACTACAGGGCGAGCCTACCAAGTGCAGGCAAAAGTAAAGAAATGGCGTAAAGGGAAACCAGGGGAAGCAGAAATTATGCAGGCAAAAACCTTTTAAAATATAAATTAAAAGTAAATAATATCCCAGGAAAGGTACAAGAGGGTATTGAACACACAGATCAAGAAGTGGATGAATCAAAAGCACAGTCTCTCTATTTAGAAATATGACAAGTGGTCATATGTTTTCAGTAGTGCCCCACACTCCACAGTTTTGCTTTCTACGCAGTTACCCACAGTCAACCGTGGTCTGAAAATACCACGTCTCTACTCCTGCACGTAGTGCCTTTAGGAAGTAAGATTAGGGTCACTTGAACGCATGCACTGCAATCCTGAGAGCGTCAGTCTGAGAACCCGGAGGGCCACTAAGTGACATTGACAGTCCGGGTCCGGGATGGAGCCGATGACTCGAGATTTTGTTGGGCTACACAGAACAGCACACGATTTAGAACTTATGGATTGCTTACTTCTGGAATGTTTCCATTTACATCACAATGACATTCACCTCCCTTTGTCTCATTACATAGAAATTTTATCATCTCATAGCATCACAAGGGAAAAGAGTGAATACAATACAATATTTTGACAGAACACATTCACATAATTTTTATCACAGTATATTGTTATTATTATTCTGCTTTATTATTGCTATTGTTAGTCTTTTACTCTGCCTAATTTATAAATTGAACTTTATTATAGGTATGTACTTGTAAGAAAAAACATAGTATATATACGGTTTGGTACTATCTATGGTTTCAGGCAGATACTGGGGGGTCTTGGAACATATCCCCCAGAGGTAAGGGGGCACTACTATATTGTTCACAAACATTCGCTGTCCCTGGCTGGGGGGAGATTACACTTCCCCACCCTATAAATGGCAGAGCTGGTCATGTGACTTGCCTTGACCATTGAACGTAAGCAGAAGTGTCAGTTCCGGCAGCAGCTTTAGGAGTCAAAGTGTGGTTTGCCATGTGCTCTGTTTTTTTCCTCTGCCAGGAGCCCAGCAGTGTTCCAGATGTGAATTGTGCCACCAGCCTGGGTCTCAGTGTGACAACAAGGCAAAACAGAGCCATGGTTGACCCTCAATGAATGTGTAGCATGAGCTAGCAGGAAACATTTGTCATTTTAAGTCACTGAGATTTTGGAGTCATTTCAGTGTCCTAGTCTATGATGGTTGATACAATACACAACATTTAAATATGCAGCACATTAAAAATTCATTAAAAGTTTTGAGAGATAAAAATGAAGAAAATCTCCTGGAAAGTAGAATAGATAAGCAGATTAAAAGATTATAGATTCAACCAAAAAAAATGCCAATATCTTAATAATAGGTGTTCTAGATGAGAGAATATAGAAGATTACTGGGAATAAATTATCCAAAAACATACCAAAGTAGGAGCTTTAATTAAAGGATATAAGTCTCTGAAATTACTGGATCCATCATCAACCTGGAACCATAAATAAAAATACCAACACATAGGCACATTTTCAAAAAATTTCTCATCACCAGAAAGGAATAATTCTATTAGCTTCCAAAGAGGAAAACAAAACAAAACATAAGTTACATTTAAAAGGACAAAAATCAGAATGGCATCAGTATTCTTAAAAGTAACACTAGAATTTAGAAAGCAATAGAATAAGGTCTTTAAAATTCTAAGACAAAAGTATTCGGAACTTAGACTTCTATGCCCAGCCAAACTATCAATAACACGTGAGCAAAATGGGATATTTTCAAACATGAAAAGACCTCTAATGCTACTTCTTAAGCTGTCTTTCTGAGAAAACTCCTAGAGAATGCCCTCCTATAAAATGAGGGTATAAACCAAGAGAGATGGAGACATGGAATCCAGGAAACAACGGATCCAACCCAGGGTAATGGTGAAGACAGGATCCGGAATGTTACCTGCTTATGCCTGAACAGCAAACAGTCCACACTGAAGCTGGACTGTGAAGGGCTCCAAGTGTGCAATTATGATTGCTTCTGGATGTATACTGAATAATATACACATCGAAGTCCCACAATACATTTCTGTCAGTAATAGTGTTGCACAACAAAGGCCTAGATCTGCCCCAGAGAAGTGAACATGAATAAAAGAGTTCTACATCATTTGGCAACCACAAAAATGCTAAGCTGGGGGTAAATATCTATAGATGGCTGAGTGTCTATGGTACCCCCATTCAGCAGCTATTAAAAAGAATGAGGCAAATATGTGTACACTGCTAAGAATAATTGATAAGATATATTATTAAATAACAATATCAAGGCACAGAATGGTGTGTGCAATATGCTTCCATGTATGTGAAAAAATAAAATATATTTATATTTATAGACACACAAATGTTTGTAAATGCAGAAAATACCTTATTTGAGGTAGGGCTATCAGGTAAAATTTAGGATGCTCAGTTAAATTTTAATTTCAAATAAACAATGAATAATTTTGTAATATACTCCATGCAATATTTGGGGCAAACAAGTATTCTTTTTTATCTGAAATTCAAACCTAACTGGGCAACTTGTTTTTATATTTGCTAAATCCAACAACCCTACTTTGAGATGATGAAATACACGCAGTTTAGTATTCTATTCTGAAAGATCTAGCGTGATGGCATGAGCACACATGGAAAAGGAAACCAAACCCCACTGGGTAATTGAGTTTTCCTTCTGAAGGCTCCCACAGATACACATTAAAATAAAATTTGTATGCCTTTCTCTCTAATCAGTCAATCTACCTCATGTCAGTGATTTTTCAGTGAAACTCTGGGTGGCCGAGAGCCTTGGTCCCTGCAATGGCATGCGAGTGGCAGGAGCTCAGTGTAGACTGTTCACCAGGAGTCTGAGGTGGGGAGGAGGCTGTGGCAGGGGGATCAGCTCAGGCACATTTAGGGTCAAGCTCCAATTAAAAAAACACCATAGATGGACAAAATATTTATTAAATGAGTGAAAACCATGATGCAAGTGAGCCCCTTTTCCTGCACAATCTAATAGGCCATACTTATTTAGGACCAGAACACAGATTGTGCCCATTTCTAATCAATGGGTTAATGTGAAAGAAATTTAATCTGTTTATAAGGTGATGGAGTGCTTGATTTGTTTTTCCTAAATTAACTTAATCAACCAGATATTAGGCATTGTACATGTAATCTCTAAATTTACAAAATAAGTCCTATGAAACAAATTAGCCAATTTCATTACTGCATAATCACTGAAATCACCCTCAAAGACAGACGTATGTACTTATAAAGCATGACAATGTGTCATTCAGGGAAAGTGGTTGTTGAAAATTCATATTTAATGCCTTTTATTAGTTATAACTCTATTGGAGAGAGAAATAAAAGAGGGACAAGCCTCTTTTTTTCTTGTTTATTAAACTAATTTAATTTTACAGTCAATTACAAATTTTTTGGTTATTTTAAAGAAATGAAATTGAAGATGAAATATCTAAGTCTAAGCACAACTGCAATAATGTGCTTCAAATGTAATGTATCAACAGTTATGTGTTTGAAACCAAAGTGAAGGCTTATTGTTGTTAGGTTGGCTTAGGGTGGGAACCTGAAAAGTACATATAGGACATAATGTGGTTAATGGAAAACTTTGGTAGTGACCATAAAGCCTGTGAAACAAAAGTTGCAGGAGTCTGAAGAGTCCGGAGGTTGGAAATCTAACCCCGACCACAGGCAGCTGCAGCAACTCTGGCATTCCTATTCCCCCTGATAAGGACGAAGCGACCCTCTCCCCTGTCTCTACAGGTGCTACTCACTTCCTCCAGAAAAATCCTCTATAAAACCCAAGGCTTTCCCCTCCCTCGTGGTGGATGCTCTTTGGCCTCCACCCATCTGCACCCAGATGCTCAAAATAAACAGCATTTTGCTACACATGAGACTTCGTGTGTCTCCCTGGTGGCTCTAGACCTAACAATTATCACAAGGATAATTAACTGTGCATTGTTGGCTTTTGCAAGCAACTAAAATATCTTTCGGGTACTGCTTATTTATAGTCATTCCTAAATGGTACCCACTGCCATTCATGTCTTGCTATGGGAGTACCCAGCCGTCTAACTTGTAATTTTTTAATTAAGGTCAATTCTCTTTCTTTGCTCAGGGCAGGTAAATTTATCTTCAAGAAACTGCAATGGTCAAAGGCAGTGTAAACCCACTCAAATCACCACTACCTACAACTTTCCAACACTACAATTTGCTCAACAAAATTGAGATGCCTTTTTTTAAAGAAGAGAATAAATATATTGTATGTTTGGAAGAAACTTCTATTTTTCTCTTTCTACTTTTACCACTTTAGCAGAACTTTGCATATAAATAGTTTTTATTTTTTTAAATTATTTCTAGAAATAATCATATTTGTTTATAAATAATTATTTGGGCCCTGATGTTTTTTAAAAACAATTAATATCTTAAATTATATTGTTAGAAATGTTACTGCCCAAACCAGGTTGTACTGCCCATTGCATGGAAGGAAGCCGATACACTGAGACAGCAGGGGTTGCAACAGAGAAAGAGTTTAATATCACAGGGCATTGAGTGAGGAGGTAGAAGAAATTTCTCAAATCCATCTCCCTGAGAATTTTTGGGCCAGGGTTTTTAAAGATAGTTTGGCAGACAAAGGGTTAGAGAATTGGGCCTGCTGATTGGCTAGTGATGAACTCATAGGATTGGGAGGCAGAAATTGTCTTCTTGCACTGAGTCAGTTTCCAGGTAGAGGTTCATAGGACCTGTTGAGTTAGTTCCTAAGTGTGGCCAGTGGTCCAGTTGGCATCAGTCAGTCCACCCAAATGAAGTCTGGAAAATATCTCAAAGACCAGTATTAGGTTTTACAATAGCTATAATATCTATAGAAGCAATTAAGAA
>CAUYMX010053719.1:0-19354 GCA_963573855.1 Lepilemur septentrionalis | reverse complement strand
GAGCTGTCATGTTATGAGAGAACCATGTGGCAAAGAACAGCCAGCAACATCCAGGAGCTGAGAGTGGTCCCCAGCTAACAACCAATAAGAAGATGGAGCCTTCAGTGCTACAACACAAGGAAGTAATTCCTGCCAACAACTACGAGAGCTTGGAAGAGAAACCTGAGCTATAGAAAGGAAGACAACCTGGCCGATACCTTGATTGCAGCCTCATGAGACACTAAGTAAAGGACCTATTTAAGTCATGCCAAGATTTCTGACCTGCAGAAACTGCAAGATAATAAATGCATGTTGTTGTAGACTGCTAAAATGGCAGTAATTTTTTATGCAACATAGAAATTTAATGCAGCAATTCATATGGTCAATCTCAGAGTCAGCATGGGACAGCACTGCCAAAGAGTAAAATAAGGAGAGGCGTGAATAATCAGGGCTATTAATGCAATCAATCCATCATACTCTCTTAGCACAGGGGCAGGAGAGGGAACCATTTTGTCAAAGTAGCATTGCACCACCTTGTTTGCATGCTCTACAAACTTGGATTAGCCTTTCTTTTTCTTATTTTTCAGCACTCATATATAATCTGCCTATGCTGACAACTGCAGATTCAAAAAAAGAATGGGCTTAGAAATGGTCAGTGCTCTGGATAAGAGCAAGAATTCTGGAGCTGATACTTGGGGTTCAGGTCCCAGCACTAAGGCTTATCTGTTTGTGACCCTGGACAAGTAACTTACTCTCCCTGTGCCTTAATGATATCAGTGTAAAAGAGATTATCATATTATACTATCCACTCTTAGGGTTGTTGTGGAAATTACATAAGTTAATATACGCAAACTACTGAGAACATTGTCTGGCACATTGTAAATACTATATAAGTGTTTGCCACATTATTTTAACTGTTTTAAAGTGGTTAATCAACATAAAAATTAACCGAATACCCAGCTAAGGAGAAATTCTATCCCTGATACTATAGATAAACACACATATTCTTTATGAACTTCAAAACTCTTATAAAATAAGACAGATAGAAAAATACACAAACTAAACTGCTTGCTCTAAAACACAGAACCAATAAAATGTCATATAGAGAAGAACAAAAAATAAACAAGAAACTACACCATTTTCACAGTAAATTCCCTTTAGTACTGCAAGCCTCATAGAATAATCCTATTTTATTGAGAATTCTGCTTCCTTGTGAAACTTATCATGAAGACTTACTAACAAATTCTAGTTCTTGGCTTTTTATTCCAAGAAATATATTTTTTAAAGCATAGGTTTTATAATGCTTGTAACAGAGCATATAATAACCTCAACTTTACAAGTCAAGGTGGGTGTTCTGGATTTTTCCCTTGTAACCAGAACAAGCAGCCAGGCTTTGGAAGGATGGGATGTGCCCTTGGAGTCAGGGGACCTGGAGTCATTTGGGCTTTACTGCTTGCAACTTCAGAGACTTTGGAAATATGGCTAAAGGTGCCTGAGGCTCAGTTTTCGTGATAATATTAATACACCCTGTTTCACAAGATGGGAATAAGGACCAGAGAAGACAACGGATGCAAAGAGACTTCTTAAACTGTATTTGAAGGAAAGGAGCAGTGTGCTGTCAGTCAGGGTCCCATCAAGAGACAGAATTCCACCAGTTCTTTTAATAGAGAGAAGTTAATACAAAGAATCATAAACCAAGGGCACAGAGGAATACAAGAGTAGCAACTGTCCAAGCGGCTACCAACCTGAAGGCTGGGAATCAGAAGATTGGAATTATCAGAATTTAGAATTTCCAAGGAGGGAGCCCCTATGGAGGTAGAACACAGACATCTGAGGAAGGGGCTCCAGCCGGAAAGTGCTGGGGCCTCTAATGGGGGAGCAGTGAGGCTGATGACCAGGAGTGTGGAATACCTGCACCCTGAAACCAAGGTGACTCCTGGAGTCCACTGTTGCTGCTGGTGTCATGCTTGGACATCAGAAGCAGAGATGCACAAGACTTCCTTCTGCCTCCTGCACCTCTTACAGACTGCTTCTAACAGCCCCTATCAAAGAACCTAACCTCAGAGCAGTGGACAGAGTAGATACGTGGTTTGCAGAGTCCCAGCCCCAGTATTATAGAGCAGAGTGAAAACCAGTGAGTATGGAGCTGAGAGTCAATACTTAATGTCTAACACAGGAAGATAAAGAAAGGGGTATTAAACCTATAGTTAGAGCCAGGCTATGGTGGTGCAAGCCTGTAGTCCCAGCTACTTGGGAGGCTAAGGCGGGAGGATCTTTTGAGCCCAGGAATTTGGGGCTCTAGTGCGCTATGATCACATCTGTAAATAGCCACTGCACTCCAGCCTGGGCAACGTAACAAGACCCTGTCTCTAAGAAAATTAAAAATAACCTGTAGTGAGAGTCAGCACTCTACTGGCAACTGTGGCAAGCTCCTTCTGCTCCCTGGGCCACAATTTTACCTATAAAATTGAAACACTAGACTTAGGCACTAGAGGATTTGTTTCTAACACTGGAGTATCTGAGAGTGTGTGACCCTTGTAAAGACTTCAGTGGGCTTCCCGCTTCCTCTTCTAGAAGGCAGCCTTTACCTTGTTTGCCTTCCTCTGAAAGAGAAAGGAAAAGGAAAAAAAAGAAAGACATAAATGGGTTTCCTGAGCTTGGATTGAAAGAGTCCACAGGCTCCTTGAATCTCAGGAACCAGTGATGGATTCCATGATTTCCAGGTGCTGGGAGCACAAGCCAGCCTGAGGGTAATCCCTCAGTCCTGGGTGTATCTGCCAGGCTCTGTCCAGGACTGACTTCCAAAGTCCTCCACGACTCAGAGCGGGACCATGAGAACCCATCTGCTGGGCTGGCTCACTCTGGCTTCCAACCTTACCCCTAATCACCTTCTCCTTCCCTCGGTCATCACAGTCCAGCTGTGCTGACCTCCTGCCTCTTGCTTACACTCACCAAGCTCTTGCCTACCTCAGTGCCTTTGCACAACACTCCTTCCCACTGATGCCCTCAGATCTTTGCATGCCTGTCTTGTAAGTCAGATCTCAGCTGAAATTTCTCTTTCTCTGAGAGATACCCACCCCTGCCTTTTACCTTTCTCTGACTCTCTGACATTTGACTCTGCTTCATCTCCTTTGTAGTAATATCACTGTATTAATGTATGTATGTATGTATGTATGTATGTATTTAAGACAGAGTCTTGCTATGTTGCTCAGGCTGGATTGCAGTGTCTATTCACATGCATGATCCCATTAATTAGTCTTGACTTCCTCTATTTCTGACCCGGGCTGGTTCACTACTCCTTAGGCAACCTGGTGATCCCCCAGTCCCAGGAGGTCACCATATAGATGCTGAACTTAGTGCACATGACAGCCCAGAACTCCTGAACTCAAGCTGTCCTCCTGCCCCAAGCGCTCGTGTACCTGAAACTACAGGTGATTCCACCATGCCCAGCTATCACTGGTTTTATTTATGTGTTCACTTGCTCACTTTCTATTTTTCCCACCTAGAATTAAGATGCCAAGAGAAACAACCTTATCTAGCTCGCTCACAATTTGTCATGTATTTTGTTTACCACATGTAGCACAGCGACTGACCCATGATAGGTGCTCAAGAAATGTTTGTTGAGTGAATGGATGAATAAGTGAAATACTTTAAACTCCTTGAAAGTGGGCTCTAAGGCCTGGTTTTCGAATGCCTAAGAGCAGGTAACAAGGCACTGAGTACACATGCGGCACTTAATGAATTCCTGATTAAAGAAAGCATTCCTTCCCTAACTCTTCCCTGGAGCCCCTAGAACTCCTTGATGCCTTCACAACCTCAGACCAGCCATTTACTTTGTGGATGGGGGTGGGGGACAACGTGACCTAATCCGCAGGTTAGACACGGTACCTAACCTCCAATCCAGTGGTTATCCCACATGAGCTCGTGTCAGGGACACCTGAAGGATTTGTTCAAGCAGAAATTGCTGGGTCCCACCCTCAGGGTTTCTGATGCAGTAGATCTGGGCTGGGGCTTGAGCATTTGTGTTTTAAATAAGTGCCCAGGGATGCTGATGCTGCCAGTCCCGGGACCACACTTGGAGAACCATGGTTGTTAATTATAGGGACAGCCAAAGTTGAGAAACACTGCTGCAATTCGTACCTCACAAAATTGTCATAAAGATCAAAAGCAATTATTAGGCAAAGTGCTGAGCACTGTGCCTGGGCTGTAGTTGGTGCTGAATGGTGTTATTTGCCTCCCTGTGCACCCTTACCTCACCTGGAAACCACACAGCCTCCCAGCCGTCTCTCCGCCTTCTTTCTCCTCCATGCAACCAATTCCTGCATCTCCAGGAACATAGTCCTTAAATGCAAATCTGATATAACTCTCCCTTCCAAATGCCGCAGTGCTTCCCTAATGCCTGTAGAACTGAATCTATGAGATTCAAAGCTTTTCACAACTTGCTCCAATCTATTCAACTATTTTTCTAGTCTCATCTCTTTCTGAATAACCCTCCCCCAAACCACCCTATTTTGTTGGGAGAAACCTGTCATGGCATCACCCACTGGGCAGAGAGCATGTGGTATTGGGGCAGGGGTGTGGGCTGTGTGGTCCCCTGGCTGTGACCCAAATTCTGGCTCTGCCACATCCTAGCTGTGCAACCTGGGTCAGATTGCTTCCCCTCTCTGTCCTCAGTTTCTGCAGTCACAAAGGCAGGATAAGAGCAGTCCCTTCCTCCATGGGCTGTTAAGCCAAATAAGCTATGACAAGCACTTAGTGTAGGACCTAGCAAGCGGGAAATATTCAGTAACGTGTTAGGAAGGATTAGGAAGTGTCAGTAAGAGCGGCTAAGAATGAGGAAGATAAAAATGACCACTGATCTTATCAGCAAAGTCCAAAAGACTAGCGATGGAGATGGGGGGACATGCCCCCTCTGAGGATAAGGGGACTTCATCTTCCTTCTCCCAGCCCCATGATATACACCCTTGTCCCAGGGCATAGTACTCTTAGTATACTCTTCCTTCTCTTCTTGTGGACAGGGATTATGTCTTATTCACCCAGGGAAAGAAGTTTCAAAGAGCTGTCATGGATGAGAGAGAGTACGCATTCTTTGGCTCCAGAGAATAAAAATCAAGAGGGTGGTTGTTATGGGGGACAAACCTAAGAAGAGCCTTCTCCAGCAAGCCTGCTCTGCTCCTGTCCCAAGACTTGAGTGGTCTTTTCCCTATTAGTCATGCCTCAAAGGGTCCCCTGAAGATGAAAGTCCAGTGTGGAGCCTGAGGCAGGCTTGGCTCTATTCTCAGCCAGAATTTTCCCTGCTCCCTTCCTCTCTCCGTTCCCTCCATTGCATTTCTTATTTACACATCTCCCTTCCTAGATTTTAGGCTCTCTTAAGAGCTACTGAGATAATGTTATCCATCCTTATAACTACGCCATAAACAGAAATGAAACAAAAATCAGTACAGGAAAACACGAGAAGTATTGATACATAATTCAATATAAGGGCAAACTTGTAAACTGCGAAAGCTTTCAACAGAAGCAAGGGCCGCTGCGGGAGGTAGTGAGTCCCCGCATTGGAGGTGTGCAAGCAGAAGCTGCCACCACCTGCCACCACCTATCAGGAAAGCTCTGCAGCATTTTCTGTAAAGTCAGATGTGAACTTGGGCTAAGCCCTGGATGGCTTCTCTGGGCTCTTCCCAGCATGGTGTTTCATGTACCAGAGTGAACAAATCCCTCTCCTGATTTCCAGTCCCGTATGTCTGCACAGAACCAGGGAGAGAAGCCTGGGGAACAGCAATCCCAAGTCGGAAGTCCCCAGCCTTGACCTGAACATTGCACCCCTATGGGCTCCTTGGCCTGGCTGACTCACACTCAGGACACACTCCTGGGCCAGCTCCACAGAAATGCCAGGTATGCAATTTCTTTAATTGGATCCTTGGCAGAGAAGGAGGGTGATTCACTGGCTCCACTGCCCAACCCTACATGTACGGAGGCAAGGGAGAAAAGGTCCTTGGCCAGAGCACAGGATGCCAATTTCCACTCGGCAAGGTGGCAGACATTTCAGAGAGGACCACAAGGCAACTCTAACCAGTTGTCGCAGGCTGGGTGTTGTTCTAACCCTTTGCCCCCAGGTGAAGCCTTCTCTCCACCCAGGCCAGTCTGCCTTGTCCTCGGAGGGGCTGTGCTTACTTCTGCGTCCACCCAGCACACCCTGTCCCCTCACCTTGGTGCTGACAGGCCACCTACATCCTACCCATCCTCTAAGTCCCAGAAAAAGCCCAGCTCTTCCCTTCTGAAACCTCCCAGGCCCATCAGACCACAGAGTCTCAGCAGCTCCAGGACCCCCTCCTGCCTATTGTAATAATTATGACCACAGCTGCCATTTATTAAGCTCAGCAACATGGTGACCACTTTTCATCCATTGTGCTAATTCTCAAAACAAACATGCAAGTCAGGAAGGACCACATTAAATACAAAATAACTGAGGCTTTACACTATTTGCTGAGCTAGAGCACGGCAAAGCCAGGACTTCTTGGCTCTAAATCCCTTATTCTTTCAACACAAAAATCAAATGTGATTTTTTTCTTATGAGCTCCCCTTGTCCTCAAGAAAGAGCATGAGCTCCCTGAAGTCTAGGACTATATCTTACAATCCTATGTCTTCCAAAATGCTTAAAATAAGATATGAGTAAAACGTCATCCTATAAATTTTCCCTTGTAGCTGATCTTTTTCAAATTGGATTTCTTGCCACCCAAAGAGTCATAGAAAAAAGTTTGGAGACTTACTTCTTATCATATAGTCACAGATTCTGGAGCAAGAACAGGCCTCAAAAGGTGAGCGGAAGCAGGTAGTAAGACTATAACCTGGGCACCTTCATGGGAGGCAATGGCTGTGTCTTCTCTGTGCAAATGTCCAGCCCAGGCATTTGAATGGTTGGGGGAAACATATAAAATTTTCCCAAACTCTTTTGAGTAAGGTGTCGAGATACATATTTGGAAAGCTTGTTATGCAAGAACTCCCAGGGCAGCCGGATCATGAGAGAACATTATTTTAATGCTATTCCAACCGTGAGCCCATCCAATTAGCCAGAGGATGTTGTTCCTCTCACTGCGCCCCCTCTTCTGCACCAGCCCCACCCTGTGCTGGCTCCATACCAAGCCTGTTTAGCATTTTAATCAAGAATCTTGGAATGTTGCCTCTGAGATACACATAAAGTGCCTAGCGCCACGCCTGACACATGGTGGGGCCGGTTAGACAGACATATCTGCATTAGTATGAAAATACCTTGGAGAGCATCTAGAACGAGGTCCATAAACTCCAAGGCCTCCAGAGGCCTGGCAGATTTTGTCGAAAAGTGAAAAACAACCATGCAAGCTCAATGAGGACTGGGAGCCGAGTGCAGCCTCAGCATGAGGTAGAGCACACCGAGTAGCGGCGGAGAACACAAGCACTTTGCCCATCTAAGCACGTAGCAGCTCCCTGCCTGCCTGGTTGCTGCCAGAAGCAGTCACGCCCAGAGGTGTTAATCCTCCCAAATTTTCAGGGAAGCTATACATCCTTTTTTTTGGTAAAATCTACTAATTTTTAATGTTGGCAATTTATTTAAACTATTTTTAAAATGTTTCCTGGGTTGAACAAATCTAATTGTGGGCTGCATTCTGCCTGCAAATGGTCAGTTTATGATGATCCCATAGAAGCAGGACCTGAGTCCAGAGAGGTGAAACAGCCTGCCAGGGCACAGGGCTTGTGAGTGGCAGAGAGAGCACAGGGACCCGATCTCCTGCAGCCAGGCCAGGGCACTTTCCACCATGGGCTTTGCTCTGCAGCATCTCAAGGGGCACAGAGCCCCAGCAGGGTTGCTCTGATAAGACACACCTGCAAGGTTGCTTTGAGCCCCCACCTCCGCCGGTGTCCCTGCACGTCACTGCTGTCATCACCTATCTAACCCACAACTCTGTGATGATCCCCAATTGTTTCTTGGACTTATATCTGGTCTCCTGGGCTGAACATAATAATGTTCTTTCCCTTCCATTATGCTCCCTTCAAGGTCATTCTGAGAGCTTTAGATTTTGATTCATTCATTTGCCAAAATGTTGGGAGCAGCCACTATCTGCCAGGCGCTACATTCAGTCCCAAGGACAAAAAGGGAATCAGACCCAGGCTCTGCTTTGAGGAGTTCTGACGGTTTATGTGTCAACTTGTCTAACCTATGGAACCCAGATGTTTGCTCAAACACTGGTCTAGATGTCACTATGAAGATGTCACTCTTTAGATAAGAGTCACATTTAAATCAGCAGACTTTGAGTAAAGCAGATCGCCCGCCACAATGTGGATGGGCCTCACCCAATCAAATGATGGCCCATGGGAAAGAAAATCCTGCCTTCAGACTATCTTTCGACTCAAGCTACAATATCATCTCTTCCCTGGGTCCCCAACCTTCTGGCCTTCCCTGCAGATGTCAGACTTGCCAGCCCCCAGAATTGCAAAAGCAAATTTCTTGCATTCAACCTCTCTCTCTCTCTCTCTCTCTCTCTCTCTCTCTCTCTCTCTCTCTTTCTCTCTCTCTTCCTCTCACCCCCACTCCGAGAACCCTAATACAGGAGCTCATAGTCTAGTGGGAAACGTACTGGCTTCCACTTGTTTTCATCATATTAAATTTCTGTTTGATATGAAGGCACAGAAAAATGAGAGAAAGCATAATTCTCCCCCCAGACTTGTAAGAAAGATTTTGTATGTAGCTGTGCTGTGCGGATTTTTCTGAGAACAGTGTTAAAGTATTTTGAAACCCCCCAAAACTCAAGGACCACTACATTTCCTAGTCTTGAACAGCTCTTCTGGCTCTGTATTATATAATTTGAGGGTTCATAAAGTGTTTCTGTGGTCTGTTTTGTTCTCATCGGCCAGGAGCCTAGAAAGTCTTTGGTGTTCATTCCAGATGAAACCACTGAGCAAGGACAGAAAGAGTGCCAAATCCAGAATCTGACATTGTGTGTCCAAACTCCATCTCTGCCATTTATCAGCTCAATAACCCGGCGGGTAGCAAGTAACTGTTCTGAGCCTCAATTTCCTTATTTGTAAAACGGAAATAATAATAATAATACCACAGAGTTGCTGTGACCCTTAAATGAGATAGGAAATGTGACTCTGATCAGCACAGGACCTAATCAACAGAGGTACCCGGTCAATGTCCATTTAGTCATTTATTCACACACACACACACACACGTAAGTCCTGGGGAGCTGCCATCCACAGCTTGCAGGACTTCAGCACAGGGTCCAGCCAGGGTCCAGTTGCTGTCCTCTCAGTCACAGACACCCTTGCACCCTGACTGGGTTTGGTCTCAAAACCATAAGGAAAAAAAAAACATAATCTATCTGCCCCTTCAAGTCCAGAGCAAATACTTTTCTCCTACAGAGGCAGTCTTGCTCTTCTTATCTGTCGATTGGAGATCGTCATACCTCCTCAAAGAACTGTTGCAGTGCCAGGAGGCTAGCTTCTTACAAATGCCTGTGTTTGTCCTTCCTCAAATCCAAAAGGCAGAGCGGTGCAGCATCTGAGAGTCTGCTTCACAGGGAGACTGGCCTTGAAGGTGTGCCAACAGCCCCCGGCCTACACACCCTGGTTTGCCCTTTTGGAAGACAAGGTAGAACCAGGCACCTCAGAGTTTGCAAGGATTTAATATGACAGATCATTCAAGGCTTGGGCCTCTGTCTAGTAGGGATTAGAACAAATATTATTATTATTATTACCCTACTTTTTGCAGGGAAATGTGGTCACTAGAGTGCTCACAAGTTTTTGTTATAAATTTCCCTTTTGCCTCCTCTGTAATGAATCAGCGTTCTGCCACCCACAGAGCCCTGGCAAGTGCCTTTTGAAAACGTACTTCTCACTTTACATCTTGGATCACGGAGCTTGGCAAGCAGCTAGCTCTCATCTCCGATTCCAGATGGGATATTTGAGGTCTGAGAGGTGAAGCCACTGCCCAGTGGGGCACGGCTAGGAGGCAGTGGAAGAGCCAACCCCTCTGATTGTTTCTGCTTCATCTTACTGACTGCATGAGGGTCGGAAGGTTTACATAGCAGTGAAAAAACTTGGCAAGAGCTTCTTGGTCAGGGGGTCACAGAGCTGGAGAAAGCATGGGAATTCTATCCCTAATGATGTCCTGTTTAACTTGGCCCTCCCTATAGCCGGCAAAGCCAAACTGCCAGCAGAGGTCTTGCCCCTGGGTGGTGATCAGGAATTCTGACTTCTAATTCTAGCTGATTACTTTGGACAAGTTGCTCGACCTCTCTATTCCCATTTTCCCATTTATAAGTCTGGGATAATAATAGCTTCCTCTCTTTGGGGGAAATTTCAATGGTTTTTTTTTTTTTTTGAGCAAGTTTACATCATTTGTTCCCCTTAATTTGTTTTGTTTGGGTAGGCAGGAAATGGTTTGCAGCCAGTAATCACTAATCACACTGACAGTTTGTAAAAATATGAATAGCCAAATGCGTTTCAAGACTAGACCTCTATTTCCTAACAAACCATTCCCCTGGGTGGGGGTTTTAGCCTACACTCAGGCATCACACGGCTGTGATAGAGGCCGGACTTGATAGAAAGAGCCCCTGAGACTGAGCATTAAGGAGCCCCAGGTGAGGCTGGGAGAGCTTGGTGAGGTCACTTTACCAATCTGAGTCTGTTTCTTCAACCACAAAATAAGAGAATGGGACTAATAGATTTTAGGGTCCTCTTCAGTGACACTGCTCAGACTCAATTATAATAATCATTTAATAGAAATAGTTCTCAGTGGCCCTGGCCCCTCCAAACCCTCACCCTTTCCAGCACCCTCCAGACAGCTACCAGCTCAAATCTCATCATGTCACTCTTGGTTGAAACTCATCTGCTAGTGCAGGAAGGAACATGAGAATCATGCAAAGTTACAATATGCAGCCATTTAAAGTGACATATAGAGAAGAGATTTCAACAACATGGGAAATGGAGAGCTTATGTTACATGAGAAAGTTGGGATACAGAATTATGCAGTAGTATCTCAATAATTAAAAATGCATACAACAAAGGCTAGCAGGAAATAGCCTGTTAGATGTTAACTGTGGATAATTGATTTGGCCTACTAAGTGCCAGAGCTGGGGCTTGAACCCAGGTCCCTGGGAATAGAGAATGTGTGGGGGCTATTGTAAAAATTGTATGCAATAATAAATGCACAATATTTTGAAGAGCTCAAAAGCAATGGAGTGCTGGGATTATGACATGGGTCCAGAGAAGCTATTTAGAGAAGTTGTCGCTGTTATGTGTTCAGGTATATTACCAAGGGTTATAATCAAATATAGTTAATGCATTTTTCCAGATCATTCATTTTATTCCTTTTCTACAACAATATTTCTGCACACATTAAGAAGGCATTTTTTGGTTCGTCTTCAGACTCATCCTCCAAATATCTGTGGAAGTTGAGCAATAAATCATTGGTACCTTAGGCAGTGAATCCTTTTATTCATTCCATTAGATCACCATTAGAGGCCCTAGATTAAATAGCTAAATTACTTGAGATTTCAGACAAAAATCATGTCCATTTTCTCTGGGCTGGACCACTGCCTTTGAAATTATACAGTCTTTAAAAAGACAGGTAATTTATTGTAGACTTAGCATTTCAGGAAATCCGAGATGCTCCAGGGCACCAAACCTAACAATCCCTTCTCCCACTAATCACCCCTCCTTTTCTGGTCACAGCCATAATTGTCACACTCACTGATTGCAGACAGAACCCCCCCAGGCTGAGGCTCAAGTCCTAGATAACAGGGGCTAATATGAGCTAGATAAGTATAGTTCCAAAAGGTAGGCAAAAACACTGGATGAATTATTTTCTTAAAATAAAAGGACCAACTTTAAACAGACAGAAGGCCATTGACACTAGGAAAGCAATTCTATCTAAATATCAAGAAGGAACCATTCATTCAAGTTAAATAGTACTCCATGCGGCAGATCTCTCAAAATAGAAAAAAATACATGACAGGACATCAGGCAGTATTTTTATGGCAACGGCATTGTGCATGGAATTGGAAGGCTGATACTTGAATCCCAGCTCTTACTCGTCCTCTATGATTTTTTGGCAAATTTCCAAGCCTCCCTAAGCTTCATTCTGGCCATCCAAGTAAATGGGGTTAACAGAACTAGCGCATAACCAACACTCCAGAAGTAAAGTGGAATATAACATTAAACATAGAAGGAAAAGCAATAGCCCTTCTTCCACATAAATTTTAAAATATTATATACATATAACACTTTCAGAAATAGGGTTTGTAAGAGCACCATGTTTATCTGTCCTTGTAGATTACTAGTGCTGAGAGAGACTTCAGAGCCCAGGAATCGAGGCTTTTCTAACCTCAGCCCACGTGCCGCTAGGGAGTCCACAGACGCACAACCTTCAAAGGCAAGATGGGGTCTGGGGTCTTTGCCTTTCCCATACCCATTTCTCTGTCTCATGGTAACAATACCCTACTTTTCTTTTAGGAAACCACTCCTGTTCTGCTCTCCATGTGGCTCAAGTGGGACCCGCCCACCCCATGATACAGTTCAGGCCTGAGGCCAACTGAGCATCCAGCCTACCATCCACAGAGGTTGTGTTGGGACTGGGCCAGACTTCTACCAAAACCATGAGGAAAAATTGTGCTCTCTGTGTTCAGGTTGTTCAGCTGGTAGAATGTCAGCCTGTGCTGGTGACGGGCATCTTTGCCATCACTTAGGGAGACCCTTCCTAAAAAGAAACCAAGAACTGGGAGAGCAGCCCAAGAGGTGGAGACAAGTTCCTCCCCTCCTCCAAAAAGCCTAAAGCCACATCTACTGCAGCACTTATGAGGACCATGAACCACTGTGTTGCCTTTTTGTAGATACCGGTTTGTGCTGAGTCCCTGTCACTCATGACCAAAAGAATCCTAACCGATAATAAAGGAGGTTTCATTAATTTCTTGAAATAATATGCAAATTTTGTGTAAATATGCATAGGTATAGTCTCCTGGAGAGAGAATCAGTATTCTTAATGGGTTCCTGAATTAAAAAGATTAAAGCTGCCTTTTTTAATCCAATGCCCTCATTTTACATATGAGATAGTCAAAACCCAGGAGAGGGTAATTATTCCATGTCACAGAGAAAGTGATGACAGACACAAACCAGAGTTCAGTTCTACCAAGTCTCAACCTGACCAGTGGATCCCAACATGAGACCACCCAGCAGAAGCACTAAGGCAGCCACTGACCCTCACAGGCTCAGGCTCCACCCTAGACCAGGCAAGTCAGAACATCCGTGGAGGCAGATTTGAGCACCGGAATTTTCAAACCCTCCCTGGAAGATTCAAATGTGCTGTTAGGCTGAGAACCCCTTTCTTACAACATGAAAACAAAGATGAAAAAACACAACCCACTGGTGCAATATTCATTAATAAACATTAAGTGGACACTTTACTAACATAAAATTGAGTATCTTACTCCACCTGCGCACTGGGCTAGGTGTGGGGGTGCAAAGTTGAAAAAGACACAGTACCCACCCAGAAAAACACTTCATCTTACATCTTCCTTTCTTATAAAAGAAAGTAAGCACCATCCATCAAAGAACGTGCTACATTTCATAGGCAGCAGAATGGAATTCTTGGAAGCCCTGCCTCAAACTCTCAGCCACCTGCCTCTCTCTTTATCTCCGAAGTAAACAGTTCCTTTAGAAGATACAGTCGAGTGTTTGCATGTGTTCGAAACAGTCCCCTTTAGGGAATGTCAGGCATGTAAGTATATCTACAAAAATTCCTTTTAAGGAATGCAGTATGTAGATAAGTTCACCCCTCTATTTTTCTAAGGAGACCTATAAGCTGTCATATTTTTTTTACATCATCCTCCATGAATTGTCCCACCCTACTTCCACTCCAGTCTCCACCCAATATAGGAGACGTAATATATTATGACTTCAACCCAGCGAGTATTTGCTAATCACCTCCACATTCCAGGCTCTGTGCTGAGCATTTAGGGATGGAAAGGATGAACTATGACACCAAAAGAAAAAACAAAGTTACTGCCCTCAAAGAGCTAAAGTCAAATAAGGGTGTAACAGATTAACATCTATTTCTAATGAAAGCATGCTGTGGTGAATGTACAATTACAGTTATAACTCCACTTATCAAGTGTCTGCCATGTGCCGGGCACCTTGCTAAGCATTGTACATGCCTGTGACATTCCTTCTTACAACGCCACTGTTGGGTAGCTGTCTGTAATTTCTCCGCACTCCACAGGAAAGGAATCATAAGAGACTTGGACCCATCTGGTAATCTATCTGCCTGGTCTCAGCTAGTTAGCAGCAGAGCCAGGATGGGCTCTTGGGTCTGCTTAACTTCAAACAGGCAGCAAATGCTCCAGCCGAAGTACAGAATGCATCAGGAGCCCCATAGCACATCTCTCCATGCTGGAATATGGGGGGGAAGACGAGAAACAAGATTCCTGCTCTTGAGCTCACATCTAGAAGAGAGGCTCAAACGGTAATTTTAGAGAGTGTTAATCACTTTAAATCAAAGATTGCTATCATAGAAAGTAACTAGTACTGAGGAAGGCTAAGAAATAGTATCTGGGGGAATTTTTGATATAAAAATTGGCAAAAGTGGATGAGGAAAATGAGGCAAGAGCGCCAGAAATCGGGAGGCAAGTATAGCTAATAATGCTGACACTGCCCCCCCCCCACCGCCCGCAGCCTTCCCCGGAGGATTGCCCTGGACAAATCAAAGTCATCTTACCTGGAGGTGCACTATGGCATGAGGACAAAAGTCACCCCACCCACTCAACCCAAATGCACGATCGAGTCCCATCAAGGTAAAGCAACTTGTTCAGGGTCACTCAATCAGGAAGTAAGTGTTGGACCTGGAATTCAAACTCCCAAGCTGGGCCAGCACTCCCGGGATACCTTTGTCCCTCAGCCTGCCTTGTCCCATTGCATTTAATGAAGTCATACTTGAGCTGGAGCGACATCATTGAGGCCATAGTCTAACCTGTGCTAGGAATCGGGGCGGGTTTACAAACGTAATTTCTGGGGCCCACAGGAATGCCAGGATCTTGCTCTCTCAATCACCCCTCCTGACTGTGGAGGTCATGAAAGATAGACCTGCAAGAAGCAGTGGCCATATCGGAAATAAAATACCTTTTTATTATTTGCCAGGCCAGCAGCCAGCACCTGTATTCAGTGTTCCCTGCTAAAATGAATTAAAACACATAGGTTACATCAGAGCCTAAGTGTAGCCTCTGTCTCCCAAAAAAAACCCAAATCCAAATTTTGACTCCTCTCACTCTGTCCATATTTAAGGGGCAAAAATGTAGGGCTGGAGCTGTGTTAGAAGTGGTTTAATTAATACTGATTCTCTGAATGGAAACGGTAACATTTGTGAATAAAGTTGCCTGCCCGCCTTTTCTACTTGGCACAGCTGTGCTGTCCAATACAGTAGCTATTAGCTACACGGGGTTAGTTACATTTAAACTTAAATTAATTAAAATTAGATAAAATTGAAAGTTCAAATCTTCGGTCACACTAGCCACATTTCAAGTGGTTCAAAAACCACACGTGACTGATGGCTACCACTGTGGACAGTGCAGCTGTAGATGATTTCTGTCACTGCAGACATTTCCACTGCACCGTGCTGACTGCTGAGGAAGCAAGAGGACGTAAGAGAGGAGAGTGGCCTGTCTCAGAGAGCCAGGCAGGGCTCAGTTTACCCAACCAGCTCTGGTTGTAAAAGGGAAGTGGAGAGACTTGAGAACTGGTGTACCCCCTTCAACACACAGTGAACCCAGCTGCAGGCACCAATCATCACAGCCTAATCTGCACGTCATGCTCTGACCAACGAATGCATATTCACTTCAGGGAGAGACAGAGGTAGGGTAGGGGACAAAGGATCCTCTCTGCCATCCAAGTGTGCCTATGAGACTCCTATTAACCAAAACATCAAAGTTTTTAAAAAAATGATCTATAGCCTGGAGTAAATCCACTTGCCATCCAGAATAAGCATGAAATCCTGGAGAAGGACTGGCTGACCCAGCTGGGGTCAGGTGCGTGCCCTCGGATCAGTCTCTCCAGCGGGGGTTGTGACAACATGGCAGCCAAGGGCGTGGCTGTGTGACCGGAGCACGGCTGCTGCTTACGGACACGCCATGACCACGGGCAGATACAAAGGCTGCTGCACTGCCATCAGCTCCCTCACTTACTTCTCACGTTTTTAAGCCAATCTTGATTTGCTTGTCCCTGGCCTTCGAGATTTTTGAGGGCAAGCATCCTGTTTCCCTCACCGTGCCCAGCATGGTGCCTGGCATTCACTTGCCTCTTGCTTTTCAATAAATGTTTAACTGCATGATAGCAGGTGGCACTTCCTGAGCCCTACCTTGGGCCAGGGACAATGCTATATATATACTCCATATACTTTAATTAATTTAATCAGTACAGCAACCTTATATGGTGAATTTTATTCACCCAGTTTTTCAGATGAAGAAACTGAGTCTTATCAAGATGAAATAGCTTGCTCAAGGTCATACATCCAGTAAGTGGTGGACCTGGAATTCAAACCCCCACTTATATAACTTCTCATGATGCCAAATACTAAAACATGAATGAGTGAATGCTAGCATCATTGATTCAATGAAATACCAGAAACTACTCACAAAAGAATGGTTTCAAATTTTATTCTACTAAATATTGGATAAACTTTTGAATACTGCAATCGATAACTGTTTTCTGTGAAGACAAAGACACAGTCATGTCGCATTTGAAGAGCAGAAATGTGGGCTGTCACTATACTAAACACAGCTTAATTAATAATGATGTTCTAAATTGAAACAACAGAAGTTGAATGAAGCTGTCTGCCAGCCTTTTCTATTTGGCACAGCCAGCCTAGTCTGAGGCCCTTACCTGTTGTTATTATGTAGTTGACCTCTGAATGTCAATGGCTTATAGTCTGTAATTGACATACAGTTGGCAACCAGTGTTCCCCGCAGCTTATACTTCTTTGCTGGAACCAGTAGGTAAAGAATAAAAACTAACTCTAACTTCCTCAATTTCTTTTTTCCTAACTTGAACCTTGCCTCCTCCCAACACTCTTCAACATGTGGTCTACACTCTAGTTTGCTCACTAGTCCTAGAACAGACTTGGCACATGCCTCCTCCTACACTTTCGCTCCTGCTGCTCCAGCAGTGGTATTGCTTTCCCACCTCACTTGGGAATCATTCAGCCCTACACTTTCTTCAAGGCTTAATGAAACTCACAAAAAAGTGCATGTGAATATGTTCAAATATTCCTCTGCTACCACTGCCCTAGGGGATGTTTAATATTTGACATAGAAAGTGCCAGGTGCTGCAAAATGGAAGCTTCATTTTCATTTTGGACTTTATATCAGTCAGCTTTCACTGTGTAACAAATAAGAACAAAAATCTTGGTGTCATATGACAATAAGCTTACATGCCTATGTGACAGCTGGAGTTCAGCTGATCTAGGCTGAACTCCTGTAAGCTCAGCTCCAAGTGCAAGTTGAGTCCGGGTATGCTCCACATGTTTTGCATCCTCCTTGGTCCAGGAGATACATAAGGTACGTTACTTTCATGGCAGAAAACAAGGGCAGGAAGGCAGGTCCAAGTATGCTAGCATATTTGAATCCTCTGCCCACAACACACCTGCTAACATCCTATTGGCCAAAACTGGAGAGTGTAGGAAGTATTTTCCTATAATGGGATTAGGGGAAGAGAGTGAATATTTACTGAGCAATACTCTAATCTTTATAGGCACTACCATCTGCTTTAAATGTCCCTTCTTTTGCCACAGCAGGCTAGAGAATGCAACCCACATCCAGGCACTTAGATCTCAGGGAAACAGAGCAGAGCCACCTCCCACACAGCCTCTTCCTGGGTATTGAGTGAAGCCGATGCAACACTTTGAGAGCAGGTCGAAGGACAGCAAAGTCTCTCAGCAATAAGGTGGTATTGGCAGAGACTTAGATGGAACTCCACGCTGGTGGTGTCATGCACAGTTGATGGGAGCACAGCCGACAGGAACATTTTATAGGGGAAGTTGACAAAACACATCACAAATTGTAAATGCACATTCCCTTTGATCCAGCAATCCCACTGCTAAGAATATGCTCTATGGTCTCGAATTCCTGACCTTGAGCTATCCACCCGCCTTGGCCTCCTAGAGTGCTAGGATTACAGGCGTGAACCACCGCACCCGGCCCAGAATATGCTCTATGGATAGAACCAAATAAGTACACACAGATTATACTCATTTGTTTGCTATAGCAAAAGTAGAAAAATAAAAGCAGAAAATAAAGAAAAATTGAGCATCTCTAAAGTTCTGGTTAAATGAATTATGGTACATCCATACAGCACATTATAATGTCATTAAGAATAAGTTAAATCTATACATGCTAATTCATTTATTCAAAAAAAATATTTACTGTGTTCCAATTTTATGCCAAATCCTGTTCTTGGCACTGGCAATGTAGCAGAAAATGAGAGACACAGGGTCTTTCTTCTCTAGGAGAGAGAATAGTGGTAGATGATTAATAAGTCAGCAAGTAAATATGACAATCCCAGGAAGTAATAAATGCCATGCGAAAATACAACAGGATAGTGTGCTAAAGGGAACCTGGGAGGGGGACCACCTTTAACAGGTGTTTGAAGAAGGCCTCTCTGAGGAAGTGATGTTTGCCCTGAGAACAATGTGGCAAGAAGGGCAATCCCTTCTTTTTTTTTTTTTTTTTTTGAGACTGAGTCTCTTTCTGTTGCCCAGGCTAGAGTGCCGTGGCATCAGCCTAGCTCACAGCAACCTCAAACTCCTGGCTCAAGTGATCCTCCTGCCTCAGCCTCCCAAGTAGCTGGGACTACAGGCATGTACCACCATGCCAGGCTAATCTTTTCTATATATTTTTAGTTGGCCAATTAATTTGTTACTAATTTGTAGTAGAGACAGGGTCTTGCTCTTGCTCAGGCTGGTCTCGAACTCCTGACCTTGAGCAATCCTCCCACCTTGGCCTCCCAGAGTGCTAGGATTACAGGCGTGAGCCACCGCGCCCAGCCGGCAATCCCTTCTTGAAGGGCCTAGATATGTAGGGGAAGAATCCTGCACAGAAATAAAACAGCAAGGGAAAAGGCTCTGAGGTGGGGATGAGCTCAATTCACTCAAAGGAAGGAACAAAAGCTAGTGTGACTGGAACAGAGCGGATGGAGGAAACAGTGGTACATGATGAGGCTGGAAGGAGGAGGAGTCCCATGTTTCTGTTTCACCACCTACATTTTTGTCTTTAGTTTCTCCATCTGTAAAACAGAGTTACAAATCTTTGAGAGCTTTTCTCTCCCGGGATCTCCTCAAGAAGCTCTGTGCAACAGGCAGAGC
>CAUYMX010053717.1:0-19988 GCA_963573855.1 Lepilemur septentrionalis | reverse complement strand
GAGACCCTGTTTCAAAAAGGAAAAATAATATATCAATGTAAAAACAAGTACATACCAGATGGTAAGTTTAAGGGAAGAGATTATTTATAACATCCTATCTTATATAACACTATCACAGTGTCTATTTGTTTTTTTATTTTTTTATTTTTTTTTATTTTTTATTTTTTATTTTTTTGAGACAGAGTCTCACTCTGTTGCCCGGGCTAGAGTGCCATGGCATCAGCCTAGCTCACAGCAACCTCAAACTCCTGGGCTCAAGCGATCCTTCTGCCTCAGCCTCCTGAGTAGCTGGGACTACAGGCATGCGCCACCATGCCCGGCTAATTTTTTCTATATATACTTAGTTGGCCAATTGATTTGTTTCTATTATTAATAGAGACGGGGTCTCGCTCTTGCTCAGGCTGGTTTCGAACTCCTGACCTTGAACAATCCGCCCGCCTCGGCCTCCCAGAGTGCTAGGATTACAGGCGTGAGCCACCGCGCCCGGCCTATTTGTTTTTTAAAGTAATTGTAATTCATGGGCTTTTATAGAGACATGTGGCAATTAATTCATTTACTACAATATGTGACTTCCAGTTTGCCTTCTACAATGAAAAAGCCCTTTAAATAAGTGGTTCTTCACTGTGGTAGGTCATGGACTCTTTTGAGAATTTTTTCACCCAGAAAAATGTATAAAGGACATATGTGTTCAATTTGCCTACAATTTCAAGGGGATCCTAGAACCCCAAACCCCATCTGTGGACCCCAGAGTAAGAACCTGTCCTCTGCATGGAGCTGCAGAGCGTCTCTCTCTGTTCTCGGTTGTCTTTGTCTTTGAATCGAGAGACCATTCTTTTGCAAGTTAATAAATTAGTCTACCATAAAGAATGAAATATTTTCCCCTACTCTTGATTCTTCCAAATTCCAATGCCATCTGGAGAAGATGGCAGCTGATGTGGCATAGTTTTTTGTTTGTTTGTTTCTCCCTCCTTGAATCTGTCTAAAAACAGAGCAATTAGGATAGCAAAACCAAGCAACATCTATAATAAAACCAGTTGAAAGGGTATCCCCAGAATACCAAATGACCAACAGCTAAAAGGGTTCTGTGTTATCAGAACTGCCAAAGGAAGTGGCGGGAGGTTAGAGGAACTTACAAAGGCCTTGAGTGCTAGAAAACTGCAAAATTCCTGTTAGGTCTATTTGGGAAGCTTAATGTGTATCTCAGTCTGTTTTGTGATGCTGTGACACAATACTTGAAACTGAGTAATTTATAATAAACAGAAATTTGTTTGGCTCACAGTTCTGGAGGCTGGGACATCAAGATTGAGGGGCTGCATCTGGTGAGGTCCTTCTTGCTGCATCATTCCATGGTAGAAGATGGAAGGCAAGAGGTAGGGGGCAAACGTGAGCTGTACTTGTCTGCTCTGAGATAACTGCAATAATCCGTTCATGAGGACAGAGCCCTTGTAGCCTAATCACCTCTCATTAGGCCCCATCTCCCAACACTGTTACATTGGGATTATGTTTCCAACACATGAGTTTTGTAGGATGCATTTAAACCATAGCAATGGGCCATTCTGGAAACAGTGGTAGAAACTGAGAGGGAACTTCACAGGCTCCAATTTACACATGAGTGCTCAGAGGCCGTAGAAAAGTCTGGTGGTGCTAAAGCAGTCTGGGAGTTTGAAACTCACAAACTGAAACACTCTTCCAGGATAATGCTGTGCACTGTGGTGAAACTATGGGAAACTGAATATTTTGTGAAACAGCAAAAAGGAAATTCTACAACTTCAGAGTTAGGCTATCCTGACCACCTCTTTCTTCTAAAAATAGTGGAAAACTAATTTCACTTAAAATTGAGCAAGAGTCAATTCTCATACAAATTTATTAGAGGATAAAAAGCAGAATAATGTCCCTTAAAAAAATAAAGTAAGAAAGGTATGACCACAAAAATAAAAATAAAAGCTATAACCTAATAATTTAAACTGAGCTTAGGGAGCATAATAAAATTATAGAAACAGTCAAAGAACAATATAAGTCAGAATTAGAAAAATTCAAATGATTGGATAAAATGGAAATAGAAAAAATAAAAGGCAAAATGAAAGAATTTCGGAAAAATTTTTAAAAATTATTTCAGGGATTAAACTAGAAGGACCACAAGTGAATGAACAAATGGATAGTCCTAAGGTGCAATTGAAAATGAAAATTGAAATGAAAAGTTGAAATATGTGTGAAAATGAGCCCCTAGAGAAGAAAACCAAAGCAATGTAATAGAATAAATATAGAATATAAATATAAAAACTAGAATTCAAGAAAACACATTTCTGAAATAAAAATACTACTGAAACTTTATTGAAGGGCTCACTATATTTAGGGAAAATTAACCCAGAAGACAACACAGAGACAGTTTCCAATAAATCTATTTGATAGGAAAAAAAAAATCCTTTGGATATCCAGACAAAATGGCTAGGTCCTTTATAAGGGGAAGAAAATATGATTGTTAACAGATTTATCTGTCTCTTGCCAGAAGAGTAACAGTGGAGTAACAGCCAGGGATTTTATATCTAACCAAACTGACCCTGGGTATAGACACACTATTAGGGTCATGCAAGGACGTTAGGAATATTGTTCAAATGAGCCTTTCCCGATGAATCTATTACACAATACTTTGGAGATATTGTGGGTTTGATTCCAGACCATTGCAATATAGCAAATAGCACAATAAAGTAAGTCACACAAGTTTTTTGGTTTCCCAGTGCATATCAAAGTTATGTTTATACTATAACGTAGTCTATTAAGTGCACAATAGCATTATGTCTAAAAACAGAACATACATGCCTTAATTAAAAAATCTTTTCGTTTTTGCTAAAAAATGCTGACAATCATCTGAACCTTTAGCTAGTTGTAATCATTTTGCTGGTGGAAGGTCTTGCCTAGTTGATGGCTGCTGACTTATCAGGGTGGTGGTTGCTGAAGGTTGAGGTGGCTGTGGCAATTTCTTAAAATAAGAAAGCAAATGAAGTTTGTCACGTTGATTGACTCTTCCTTTCATGAAAGATTTCTCTGTAGCATGGGATGCTGGTTGATAATATTTTGCCCACAGTGGAACTTCTTTCAAAACTGGAGTCAGTCCTCTCAAACCCTGCCACTGCTTTAGCAACTCAGTTTATGTAGTATTCTAAATCCTTTGTGGTCATTTTAACAGTGTTCACTGCATTTTCTCCAGGAGCAGATTCCATCTCAAGGAATCTCTTTCTTTGTTCTTCTGTAAGAAGTAATTCCTCATTCATTCAAGTTTTATCATGAGATTGCAGCAATTCAGTCACATCTTCAGGCTCCACTTCTAATTCTGGTTCTCTTGCTGTTTCCACCTTGTCTGCATTGGCTTCCTCCTCTGAAGTCTTGAACCCGCGGAACTATCCATGAGGGTTGGAATCAATTTCTTCCAAATTCCTGTTGATGTTGATATTTTGACCTTCTCCCATGAATCATGAATGTTCTTAGTGGCATCTAGAGTGGTGAATCCTTTCCAGAAGATTTTCAATCTACTTTGCCCAGATTCTTCAGAGGAATCACTATCTGCGGCAGCTAGAGCCTTACAAAATGTATTTCTTAAACAGTAAGACTTGAAAGTCAAATTATTATTGATCTATGGGCTGCAGAATGGATGTTGTGTTAACAGGCATGAAAACAACATGAATCTCCTTGTACATTTCTGTCAGAGCTCTTTGTTGACCAGGCATATTGTCAATGAGCAGTGATATTTTGAAAGGAATCTTTTTTGTCTGAGCAATAGGTCTTAACACTGGGCTTAAAGTATTCCATAAACTATGCTGTAAACAGATGTGCTGTCATCAGGCTTTATTTTGTCTATATTGCACAGGCAGAGTATATTTAGCGTAATTCTTAAGGACCCTAGGATATTTTGAATGGTAAATGAGCACTGGTTTCAGCATCAAGATACCAGATGCATTAGCCCCTAACAAGGCAGTCAGCCTGCCCTTTGAAGCTGTGAAGTCAGGCATTGACTTCTCCTTTCTAACTATGAAAGTCCTAGATGGCATCTTCTTCCAATAAAAGGCTGTTTCATTTACATTGAAACTCTGTTGTGTAGTGTAGCCACCTTCATCAATGATCTTTGCTAGATCTTCTGGATAACTTGCTGCAGCTTCGTCATTAGCACTTACTGCTTCACCTTGCACTTTGATGATATGGAGACAACTTCTTTCCTAAACCTTATGAACCAACCTCTGCTAGCTTCTAATTTTTCTTCTGCAGCTTCCTCGCCTCTCTCAGGCTTCATAGAATGAAAGAGAGTTACTTCCTTGCTCCGCATTGGTCTTTGGCTTAAGGCTGGTTATAGCTGGTTGGATCTTCTATCCAGACCACTCAAATTTTTTCTGTATCAGCAGTGAGGCTGTTTTGCATTCTTATAATTTATGTGTTCACTGGAGTAGCACTTTTTAGTTCCTTCAGAAACTTGCTTTGCATGCTCAAACTGGTTAACTGTTTGGTACAAGAGGCCTAGCTTTCTACCTATCTCAGCTTTTTTTTTTTTTTTTTTGGAAACAGAGTCTCTGTTGACTGGGCTAGAGTGCTGTGACATCAGCCTAGCTCACAGCAACCTCAAACTCCTGGTCTTAAGTGATCCTCCTGCCTCAGCCTCCTGGGTAGCTGGGACTACAGGCATGTGCCACCATGCCTGGCTTATTTTTTCTATTTTTAGTTGTCAGGCTTATTTCTTTCTATTTTTAGTAGAGATGGGGTCTCACTCTTGCTCAGGCTGGTCTAGAAATCCTGATCTCAAGCAATCCTCCCGCCTCAGCCTCCCAGAGTGCTAGGATTACAGGCATGAGCCACCACGCCCAACCCTATCTCAGCTTTTGACATGCCTTCCTCACTAAGCTTCATCACTTCTAGCTTTTGATTAAAAATGAGAGATATGTGACTCTTCCTTTCACTTGGACACTTAGACACCATTGTAGGGTTATTAGTTGGCCTAATTTTAGTACTGTTATGTATCAGGGTATAGGGGAGGCCCAAGCAGAGGGAGACAGATGGGGGAATGGCTGGTCAGTAGAGCAGTTAGGACACACATCACATTTATTGATTAAGTTTGCTGTCTTATATAGGCATGGTTGGTGGCACCCCAAAAACAATATTTTCATCTGGTGTTGCTATCTGTAACATCAAAGATCACTGATCTCAGATCACCATAAGAGACGTAATAATAAAAAAGATTGAGATATTGTGAGAACTATCAAAATGTGATATAGAGACAAAGTGTACACATGTTCATGGAAAAATGGTGCTGATAGACTTGCTGGACAAAGGGCTGTGACAAACCTTCAATTTGTTAAAACCAAAGTATCCATGGAGTGTAATATAATGAGATATGCTTGTATTCACTTATGCATGTGTATGTGTGTATGTAGTTATACACACATACATTTATGTATGCATGTGTATGTATATCCTTATGCTTAAAACAATGGTTGGATAAATTGGTAAAAATGATTACCTAAAGGGAAAGCAATGGAGGCAAAAGCACAAAGGATAGGAACAAAACCGAGACTTCTTTCAATATATTTTGTTTTACATATGTAGTTTTGGAGCCATGTAAGTGTTTCACACAGTTTAAAACAATTTAATTTTAAAGAGCAATTCCTAAACATCAAATAAAAACTAAAGAAGCAAACCTGTGTTTCTGGATGATGACATTGCTACTCAGAAATTGCTCCAAGTGACTTTAAAACATAGTAATTTGACTGAACATTCCTAATGAAATATATCTTCAAAACAAAAAGTTAAAAATAACACTTTAACTTGTTTTCAGTAATCATTTTGTTGATGCTAGTATTGGTATTGCTATTTGAATCAGTGATTTAAAAAATGAGTGATTATGAAGGTGTTTTAAGAACTTGAAAGACCCAGATAAGACAGAGGACGGTAATTAAAAATTCTATAGTCATAAGTTTGAATTTGACTATCAGTGTGAACTCGAGATGCATCTTTTCTTTTTAAAAAATACATATTTCCTAGCCTGGTCCACTGAAAGGTTAGAAATAATGAATGACCGATGCAATAGCAGTGAGCAGTCCTAGGGCTCAGTCTCTGAATTACATTTCTAAATCCTAGTGGTGGTTAGATACCTGCTGATTCCAGGTCTGGAGCAGGAAGTATAAAGGATGAATCTGGAGCATGAGGTCATGCTGGAAAGCGAAGAAGCTGCTAAAAATTACTTGAGTTTTATCTAAAGCATGCCAGAACCAGCTTGAATAGGCTCCCACTGGACAAAGCTAGGACAATCTGAGTACCAGTGAAAAGAAATATTGTAATGGATTGAAAAATTTTAAATATGTTTAAATCTAGGAGTCATAGGGATGTGTACAAACAAGAAAAAACTTTCTAATCACCTTTAGAGAATACTAGGCAACCAACTCATTTTTGAAACTGGGAAATAAGTGTTTTATTTTGCCTTTCATATGTGAACGTTCCTAAGAGAAACCAAATAGTTGACAAGGAGCAGTTTCTCTTCATAGAAGTATTTCTGCTAATTGATGAAGACAGAACACTACCAACATCCTGTTGATAGTATACAACCCACCTCCAAAAAATTCTTGCAAACCAAAACAAAACCATTAATCTGATCAAGCCTTTAGTTCCAAGGACTACTTTACAGGAAAAAGAAGAGACAAAGGAGTATGTTAAATTACACCATGGGGATTCGTTCAGCAAAAAGCAGACTGGAAAACTCTACAGAACAAATGACTCACTTTTTTTTCAACAAATTGCAAGGAAAAAAAATAGAGGGGAAATCTATCGATTAAAAAGGACTTAACCATGTTAACCAATTGCAACATATAAATCTTATTTAGATTTTGGTTTAAATATGCTGGGGGATAAAAAGGGCGTTTGTAAGACATTTGAGAGAATGTGAACACTACCTTTAGATTTAACGTCATTAAAAAATTATTGTTGACTGTGAGTGTGTGTGAGTGCGTAAGAAAATAGGTGGTCTTATTGGTTTTTTTTTTAATGGGGACTCTTGTCTTTTAAAGATATTAATATATGTTGAAATATTTACAGTTGAAATGATATACTATCTAGGATTTGCTTCAAAATAATCTAGGGGGGATGTATAGAGCATTATAGAGGGAACAAGATCAGTCATCAGTTGAGAATTGTTGATGCTTGGTGATGAGTACATGAGAGCTCATTATATTATTCTCTCTCAACTTTTGTTTAAATTTTTAATTTGTTATAGTGGTAAAATTAGAAAAAGTAAGAAACTCGCCACAGCTGCTACATAACAATGACTCAAAACATAACAAAAACCCCAATAACATAACTAACTTATTATTTTCTTACAATCAAGTTTACCACTCTTTTTTAAGTAAACTTTTTGTTTTGCATTAATTTTAGAGTTGCAGAAAAATGGCTAAGATAGTACAGAGAGTTCCCATATACCCTTCACCCAATTTCTCCCATTATTAATATTTTAGATTATCATGTCACATTTGTAAAACTGAAGAAACTGACATTGGTACATTACTGTTAATGAAACACCAGACTTTGTTTGATTTCACCAGTTCTCCCACCACAGTCCTCCTCCTGTTCCAATATCTCATCCAGGGTACCACATTGCATTTAATTATCATGTTGCCCTAGTTTTCTTGGATCTGTGACAGGTTCTCAGTCTTTCTTTGTTTTTCATGGCCTTTACAGTCTCACATACTAGCCATGTATCCCACAAAACTGTTGTCCCCAACCCCTGGACCAGGGCCTGTTAGGAACCAAGCTGGGCATCACTGTCTGAACTGTGCCCCACCCAGTCCGTCTGTGGAAAAATTGTCTTTCATGAAACTTAGTAACTGGGCTGCACAGCAGGAGGTGAGCGGCCAGCAAGCGAAGCTTTTGTATTTGCAGCTACTCCCCCCACCCCCCTCCACCCATCCGTGGAAAAATTGTCTTCCATGAAACTAGTCCCTGGTGCCAAAAATGTTGGGAACCTCTGCTATAGAATGTTTCCCAATCTGGGTTTGTCTTTTGTTTTTCTTATGATTAGACTGGAGTTATGGGTGTTGGGGAAGAATACACACAGAGGTGAAGTACCTTCTCATCACATTACTTCAGGGGGTACATGTTATCAACATGACACCACTCATCACATGAACGTTTAGCTTGGTTGAAGTAGCATTTGCTAGGAGTCTCCACTGTAATGTTAATATTTTTCCCTTTGCCTGTTCTAGTTTTTAGAAGCAAGTCACTATTTCAAGCTGGGCAGGGAGGGTGGTTAAGCTCTACTTTCTGGAAGGGACATATGTTGGGGGTTTCTAAGACCACCTGCAGCTTCGGTGATTCACCAGTAGAAGAACTCACAGGACTCAGCATATGGTCATACTCATGGCTAAGCTTTATTATGGTAAAAGGACACAGAACAGAATCAGCAAAGGGAAAAGGTGCATGGAGAGAAGTCTGGAGGAGACCAGGCAGAAGCTTCCAAGAGCCCTCTTCCAGTGGAGTCACACAGGATGCCCATAACTTCCCTAGCAACCAATTGTGTCAATACATATAAAATGTAATCTACCAGGGAAGCTTGCCTGAGCCTAGGAGTCCAGGGTTTTTATTGGGGACTGGCCAAGCAGGCATCCTCTGCCTACCATGTACCAAACTTCCAGACTTCCAGAAAGAAAGAGATACTTAGCATTAACCACATTATTTGCATAAGCCATTTAGCACAGTGAGCTACTTTTATAAATTACAGAAAGTTTTATACCATTATAGGGAACTATTTACTAGTCAAGTTTCTAGCCTCCCGCCAGGGCCAACCTTGCAAGCAGGCCTCTCTGAGGATAGCAATTACAGACCTTTTATGCTAATTCTTTTCTGCGTAGGGAAGTATCTACATATCATTACTTTTACCAGCCATTTTTACTTTGAGGAAAAAAAAGAATCAGATAAAAAAATGTAGCTCATAGGTGGGGTATGGTGGCTCATGCCTATAATCCTAGCACTTTGGGAGGCCAAGACAAGAGGATCGCTTGAGGTTAGGAGTTCAGGACCATCCTGAGCCAAGAGCTAGAGCCGTCTCTACAAAAAAATAGAAAAATTAACCAGGCGTGGTGGCAATATGCTCATAGTCCCAGGAGTTTGAGGTTGCAGTGAGCTATGGTGACACCACTGTACTCTAGCCCAGGTGACAGAGTGAGACCCTGTCTCAAAAAAAAAAAAAGTAGCACATAATAATAGAAGCTATATGATAGTAAGAATGACAAAATGAAATTTAAAATTAGATCAAGGGTATCTAATTTCTTTATAATGGAATATGTGGCAATCTAGACCATTTTTCTTATTCTTGTAGTATTTCTCTTGCCCATTTTTAAACATTGCTATAAAAATATTACTCATATTGCAACTTTTGGACTGTTTCATAATTTTAAAAAATGCCTCCAGGTTGTAAGGCATTTATTGCCAAATAATTAGAAGAATGCTGTGTAAATTTCAGTAACAAGTAATAACATAACAACCAAAACCTAGGTGGAGATCCCAGAAAGTAATTACTAAGATTTAAGACGCAATGTGTCATTAGTCATTTACTTTCTTTTAATAGGAAAAACGTGGTCTTCGAGAAATGCGAGTTCTTGAAAATTTGAAGAATATGATCCATGAAACAAATGAACATACTCTTCCCAAATGTAGAGAAACAATGCAGGACAACTTAAGCCAAGTTCTCCAGAGATGTAAGCCAGTGATCTTTTTATTATTGCTTTTCATTTCAAATGAGTGCTACGTCAAAAGGTATTTATAGTGGGAGGTGGAAAAGGGGAATTCTTAACCTGGATACATATGAGAGGGAAGCCCAGTCACAGAGAAAGTGGTTGTCTAGTGATTAATGTGTGTTGCCATTGATGTTAAGAGTATTAATCGCAAAAGCAAGATGTGTGCATCTGCAGTACACAGAACAATCCTTTTAGTATGTGAGAATATTTTTAAATGTTTTACCTTTTTTTAGAAAGAATTTACCTGTAAGAAAAAAATTTGATGGCCAGGAATTTGGAGGATATGAAATGAAGCTTCTTTTTTAAATAGGATACTAAAAGTTTTAGCTTTTTTAAAAAAATAATCTTTTCATAAATCTTTGTATTTTATCATTTTTCATTAAGGAAAACATTTTAATGGGGAGAGATCATAGATCAAAAGGAATATATATTAATATTCTTTAACATCAAACTATAACATAAAATTAAAGTTTTGCCTAGTACCTGATTTTAAAATTGGAAGTATATAAGAAACTCAAGGCTTCTTCTCATCTGTATTGACAGCAGTCAGCTTGTCCAAGGAAGGTTAATGATGAATTAACTAGAGTGCACAATGGAAAGATATCTTTGTGGGCATAAAAAACCAAAACTGACCTGTAATAGAATGGCCAGTGAAGGAAAGCAGCAGAGACCTTGGTTAATAATTGAGTTAAATAAGCCTTTGTGTCCAAGTCCAAGTCCAAGTTAATGGTCTTGTGTACTCTAATTCTAAAAGGAGGTTGGAAAGGATAGCTCTCCCAAGATCACATTTGGTTTCTTTGGAACAGCAGAAAGTCTAAAATTGACTTTAGGCTTTTGCATTTTACTACAAACATGCCCTTGTTTGTTCATACTGTCACATCATTAACCCTGACAAATGTTCTAGATATTATGCTAAAGGGAAAACTCCAATTATTATCAATAAAAATGTTTATGTATGTGTTTAGACATGCTTATCAATTCCCTTTTCCACATGTTGACTATATAAAACTATGAAAAACTGTGAAAAGTTATTTTGACTTCTTTCATTCTTGGGCTAAAGTTGTTTCTGATGTGAGGAGTAGCCTCTTAAAAGTATAGTCTTCCTAGTGAAATAGAAAATACTGCTGGTAATTTGGAATCCACATTGTAAATGTATTTTCTTGAAAGGCAGAATTAAAATACACAAAATGCAAAGTTATCCCTGGAATACTCTGGGTCTATTATTTTTAGCTTTAGAAACAAAGCATTGACTTTTGGAGCAGTTTTCCTGCTAGAAATGGTGAAAGCTTCTTCAGTAGGTTTCAACATAAGTATTTTCTGGTACCTATTATGCTGAATGTCACAGGTATAATGGAGATAATTTTCTGCCTTTAAAACTGATATAGTTTTAAAAATTAGTCTGGGCCCAGCTGTCTTTCCTGGCAAATTTCATGTTTAAAAACTTGACATTTTCAATCATGTGTTGACTTGTTTGTTTTTGCTACTAATTGACAAAGGAGCGGTATAAAATGTTGAGCATTTTTTATATACTTATTGGCCATTTGTATGTCTTCTGTTGAGAAATGTCTATTCAGATCTTTTGTCTGTTTTTTGATTGGATTATTTGGATTTTTACTATTGAATTGTTTGAGCTCCTTATATATTCTGGTTGTTAATTCTTTGTCAGATGGGTAGTTTGCAAATACTTTCTCTCATTCTGTGGGTTGTCACTTCACTTGGTTGATTGTTTCCTTTGCTGTGCAGCTTTTTAGCTTGATGTAATCCCAGTTGTCTATTTTTGCTGTGTTTGCTTTTTTTCTTTTTTTTTTTTTTAGACAGAGTCTCACTCTGTTGCCCGGGCTAGAATGAGTGCCGTGGCGTCTGCCTAGCTCACAGCAACCTCAAACTTCTGGGCTCAAGCAATCCTTCTGCCTCAGCCTCCCGAGTGGCTGGGACTACATGCACCACCATACCCGGCTAATTTTTTTCTATATATATTTAGTTGTCCAATTAATTTCTTTCTATTTATGGTAGAGACAGGGTCTCGCTCTTGCTCAGGCTGGTTTCGAACTCCTGACCTTGAGCGATCCGCCCGCCTCAGCCTCCCAGAGTGCTAGGATTACAGGCATGAGCCACCGTGCCCAGCGGCTGTGGTTGCTTTTGAGGTCTTACTCAGAAAGTCTTTGCTCCAATGTCCTAGAGCATTTGCCCAATGTTTTCTTCTAGTAGTTTCATAGTTTCAGGTTTTAGATTTAAGTCTTTAATCTATTTTGAGTTGATTTTTATATATTGTGAAAAATAGGGTCTAGTTTCATTTTTCTACATATGGTAATCCAGTTTTCCCAGCATTATTTATTGAAGAGATGGCATCCTTTCCCTGTTGCGTGTTTTTGGCACTTGTGTTGAAAATGAGTTGGCTGCAGATGTGTAGATTTATATCTGGGTTCCCTATTCTGTTTCATTAAATATGTTTGGTTTTTTGCCAGTACTGTGTTTTGTAGTGAATTTTGAAGTCAGATAGTCTTTTTGCTCAGGATTTCTTTGTTTGGGGTCTTTTATGGTTCCACATAAATTCTTTTTTTTTTTTTGAGACAGAGTTTCACTCTGTTGCCCAGGCTAGAGTGCCGTGGCCTCAGCCTAGCTCACAGCAACCTCAAACTCCTGGGCTCAAGCAGTCTTACTGCCTCAGGCTCCTGAGTAGCTGGACTACAGTCATGTGCCACCATGCCCAGCTAATTTTTTTTCCCCTATATATTGTTAGTTGTCCAGCTAATTTCTTTTTATTATTTTTTTTAGTAGAGATGGGGTCTCGCTCTTGCTCAGGCTGGTTTCAAACTCCTGAGCTCAAACGATCCACCTGCCTCGGCCTCCCAGAGTGCTAGGATTATAGGCATAAGCCATTCATTGGTTCCACATAAATTTTAGGATTTTTTTTTCTACTTCTGTGGGGAATGTCATTGGTATTTTGATAGTGATTGCATTGAATCTGTAAATTACTTTGAGTAGTATTGTCATTTTAACAATATTAATTCTTCTAGTCCATGAGCATGGAATTTCTTTTATTGATTTGTGTCCTCTTGAATTTTCCATCAGTGTTTTATAATTTTCCTTGTATAATTCTTTCACTTCTTTGGCTAAACTGATAAATAACTTAGGTATTTTATAGTCCTTGTAGCTATTGCAAGTGGGATTATTTTCTTGATTTCTTTTTTAGATTGTTCATTATTGATGTATATAAATGCTAGTGATTTTTGTATGTTGCTTTTGTATTAAACAGCTTTATTGAATTTGTTTATCAGTTTTTGTAGTGTTTGGTGGAGTCTTTAGGTTTTTCTAATTATAAGATTATGTCATCTGTGAACAAGTCTAACTTGACTTCTTTCTTTCCAATTTAGATGCTCTTTATTTCTTTCTCTCACCTAATTGCTCTAGCCAGGACTTCCAATATTATGCTGAATAAAAGTAGTGAAAGTGGACTTCCTTGTCTTGTTCTAGATCTTAGTAGAAAGGCTTTCAACTTTTCCCGGTTCAGTATGGTATTAGCTGTGAGTTGGGCATATATGGCTTTTATTATTTTAAGATATGTTTCTTCTATATTCAGTTTGTTGAGAGTGTTTATCAAAAAGAGATGCTGAATTTTATCAAATGTTTTTTTAACATCTACTGAAATAGGATCATATGGTTTTTGTTATTGGTTCTGTTACTGTGATATATTTATTGATTTGGGTATGGTGAACCATCCTTACAACCCTGGGATGAATCCCACTTGATTATGATGAATAATCTTTTTAATATGTTGTTGAATTCTATTTTGAATTTTACTTTTAGTATTCTGTTCAGAAATTTTGCATCTATGTACATCAATGATATTATTGGTCTGTAGTTTTCTTTTTTTTATTGTATCTTTGATTTTGGTAGCAGGGTAATGTTGGCCTCATAGAATGAGTTTGGAAGTATTCCCTCTTCATCAATTTTTTTGAAGAGTTTGAGTAGAATTGGTGTTAATTTCTTCTCCATATATTTGGAAGAATTCAGCAGTGAAGCCACCAAGTCCTGGGCTTTTCTTTGATGGGAGACTTTTTATTATGGCCTCGATCCTGTTACTCATTATTGATTTGTTGAGGTTTTCTGTTTCTTCATCATTCAGTCTTGGTAGGTTGTGTGTGTCTGGCAATTTATCCGTTTCTTTTAGTTTTTCTAATTTGTTGGTGTATAGTTGTTCATAATAATCTGTAACGATTCTTTGTATTTCTGTGGTCTCAATTGTTATGTCTCCTTTTTCATTTCTGATTTTATTTAGATCTTCTCTCTTTTTTTCTTAGTCTGGCTAAAGGTTTGTTGATTTTGTTTATCTTTTCAAAAAACTAGCTTTTCATCTCATTGATCTTCTGCGGGGTTTTTTTTCTATTTTATTTTAGTCTCAATTTATTTATTTTTGCTCTGCTCTTTATTATTTTTTCCTTCTACTGATATTGAGTTTGGTTTGTTCTTGCTTTTTTAGTTCCTTGAGGTGCATTGTTAGGTTGTTTATTTGAAGTCTTTTTACTTTCTTGACATAGACGTTTACTGCTATAAACTTACCTCTTAGTAGTGCTTTTGCCATATCCCATAGATTTTGGTATATTGTATTTCCATTTTCATTTGTTTCAAGAAATTTTTTAATTTGCTTCTTAATTTCTTCCTTGACCCATTGGTTATTCAGGAGCATGTTGTTTAATTTCCATGTGTTTCTGTAGTTGCTGAGGTTCCTCTTGTTATTGATTTCTGGTTTTATTCCATTGTGGTCAGAAAAGGTACTTGATATGATTTCTGCTTTTTTGAAATCGTTGAGACTTATTTTGTGTCCTCTTTGGAGAATGTTACATGTGCTGATGAAACGAATGTGTATTTTGCAGTAGTTGGGTGAAACGTTCTGGAAATGTCAGTTAGGTTTATTTTGTCTGGTGTGTAGTTTAACTTCGATGTTTCTTTGTTGATTTTATGTTTGGGTAATCTATTATTGAGAGTGAGGTGTTGAAGTCCTCTACCATTATTGCACTACAGTCTGTCTCTCTCTTTAGATCTATTAATGTTTGCTTTATATACTTGAGAGCTCCAATGTTGGCTACGTAGATATTTATAATTCTTACAGCCTCTTGCTGAATTGACCCCATTATCATTATATAGTAACCTTTTTTGTCTCTTTATACAGTTTTTGATTTGTAGTCTATTTTATCTGGTATAAATTTAGCTACTCCTGATCTTTTTTCGTTTCCAGTTGCATGGAATATCTTTTTCCACCCCTTCATTTTTAGTCTGTGTGTGTCTTCATAGGTGAGGTAGGTTTCTTGTAGGTTGGGTGTTGTTTCTTTATCAATTTTGCCACTCTGTGCCTTTTAATTTTGAGAATTGAGTTCATTTGCCTTCAGTATTATTATTAAGTAAGAACTTACTGCCATTTTGTTGATTGCTTACTCCTTCCTGACCTGTATGGTTTCTATTGGGAAGTCTGTTGCCGGACAAACTGGAGTTTCTTTATTATTTACTTCCTTTCTCTTGCTGCTTTTAGGATCCTTTCTTCTTTTGAGAGTTTGATTATTATATGCCTTGGGGTAATCTTATTTGGATCAAATCTGTTTGGTGTTCTCTGACCCTCCTATCCCTGGATATATTTATATCTTTCTCAAGTTTTGGAAAGTTAAGTGTTGGGTTTTTTGTTTTTTTTTTTTAAATAAGCTTTTTACCCCTTACTCTTGTTCATTTGAACATCAATAATTCTTAGATTTGGTCTTCTGAGGTTATTTTCTGTATCATGCAGACAATCTTCATTTCTTTTTATTCTTTCCTTTTTTCTCTTCTGTGTGTTTTCGAAGAGCCTATCTTTGAGTGCACTGATTCTTTCCTCTGTTGGATCCATTCTGCTGTTGAGAGCTTTTAGTGATTTTTTTTTTTCATTCAGCAGATGTATTTATTGGTTCTAAGATTTCTGTTTAATTTTATTATTTCAATTTCTTTGTTAAATTTCCCTGATAAATTTCTGAGTTGCTTTCCTGTGTTATCCTGTAGATCACTGAGTTTCCTTAAAACTGCTAATTTGAACTCTTGGTTAGAGAGTTCACGTATCACTACCTTCTTCGGATCAGTCCCTGTATTTTTGCTTTGTCCATAGGGGGCAAGGTCTTGATTCTCTATTTGCTGTTGTTTCTTGTGAATGTATGTCTGTGTCTTTGCATTGAAGGATTATTTTTTCCAGTTTTATCTGTCTGACTTGTTTTGATTTTTATTGGATATGTTTGCTTAGAGATTCTTTGTAATTTACTTGATTTTCATTTGTTTTTCTACTAGGTTGCTGCCTCCTTTTCAACAGTAGATGGGTCCTTAAGCCCAAATTTGCCTTGGTTCTAGTAAACAATCAGTGTACTACCCATCCTGAATTGGGGAGGTCCCAAGGGGGTATTCCAGTATTATGGGAGGGCTGTCTAGTAGTATGTGCCCTGGGGATCTGTGGAATGAATCTCCTACAGCATGCCGCTGCTGAACAGCCACTCTAATATGGCATCTCCTTTGACTGAGTTACAGAGCAGAGTTTCCAAGGCTGGGAATGGTAGTTCTACTCATCCCCTTTGTCTCTAGCTGTCCTCAGGGATATTTCTCCCTTTAGGCACTCCCATTGCTTCCCAGAGATTGATGCAGGGATAGATTTCCTGCTAGGGAACCCAAGATAGTGGAAAAGCTGGTTGTCTACCTCAATCTCACTTTTTCCAGTGTAGAGACCAGGAGTTGGGGAAATTTTCCACACACTTGATGCTTGGTAGATTGAGGGGAGGGGTATTGTGGATATAGAAACTCAGTTCTTTTACTGTCTGCTCACAGTTTTTTCACTTCTCTTTGTCCTTGGGACCTCATTGCCATATTTGAGTTCTGGAATATTACTACTGGTGATAATCTCAGCACTGTATATATATTTTTTATTTTCTGTGGGGAGAGTGAAACAAGCTTGCTTCTACACCACCATTTTGGAACCAGAATTCCTGAAATTATTTCCTTATGTATGTATTTGAGGTTTCACATAGACACCATAGTAGAATGAATTTGTTTCTCTTTTATGTGAGGAAAACCAAGATATGGTTAACTGTATATATGTCACAATAACTATGTATGTGGCGCTAATCTACTTGAATAATCTTTTGGTTAAGAGAAAAACATTTGATAAATTCGTAACTTTAAGTCAGTATAGTCTCCTAAAACACTGAGATAACAGAGGAAATTGTTTCATACTGAGTTAGGTATAACCAATAAGTGGTATGGATATGATAGGAAGATTCAAAGAAATGGGCCTTTTCCTCTTGGTCTCAATGATTGTTGAGAAAGGGAATGTTTGGTATAGTCAGGCAATTTTCTCAGATTTTAGAAAATTAGATTTTGTAATTCAGAAAGTAAACCTTTTCTATTGTGTGGCTGAAGGGTTAAAAAGTGAGTTATTTCAAAGGGATTGAAATTTTAAAAACGGATGTTCTGTCTAAACGTAAATACAATCCTGACATGGAACAAAAGTGTGCCTTTGTCAGATGTGTCCTAGTTAAATTTTTAAAGGATGTAACAAATGACAAAATAAGTGACATAGCCCTGTAACTCTTCTTTTAGATTAAGCGCAGAGTGATCTGAGAATGATGAAGCACCTAAAGACCACAAAATGGATTTTTAGCTTATGTTCACAGAGCCAGGGAGGGGGAAGGAAACTGACCCAGGAAATGATAACACCACTGCTTGGGAAAGATGATGTAATATTAATATGCCACAGAAAGAAGGCAGATCTAATTAACTCCTATTTTATTTTGCTGTAATCTTTTCTTTTAGAAAAAACAATGATTAAGAACCTAATTTTCAGTACTTAAATATTATCTTTGATATAACTAAAATTAATGGTTATAGATAAAAACAAGCCTTTTTGAAAACAAAATCCTTCTCTTTTACCATATTCCCACAGGGAGAGGCTTAACATTTTTCTGAAAAAGAAATCACGGTCCCTGCCCTGTTGTGGAACTTGTGACCTAGTTGGGTCCGGATTGGGGTGGGGTAGGAAGACATAATTGTAAAACAATTAGACAAACCTCCAGTTAAGCATGCAAGATAAAGTGGTAGGATATACACATACCTGATGAAGGAATTTCAAATAAGGGAAAATCCTTATAGGGAAAGGACTAATCTGGGAGGGTTTTATGAAGGTAGTAAAACCTTGAACTGAGCTTTTGAAATAAAACATTTTAATTAGAGGAAAGAAGTGAGGAAAACACTTTCAGTAGTGATAGTATAGTAAATAGAATCATAGTAACAATGACTATTTGCTTATTGTATGTGAAGAACTACTCTAAATGGTTTTTATTATTAATATTTAAATTTTTTCTTTTAAGCATACTATCTACTGTGTTATCTCATTTAATTTTTATGCCAATTCTGAAGTCCTGTTGTTAGTTTTTATACTCATTTTTATTTATTTATTTTTTTTTTGAGACAAGGACTCACTCTGTCACCCAGACTGAAGTGCAGTGGTGCTATCATAGCTCACTGCAGCCTTAAACTCCTGCACTCAAGGGATCCTCCCAGCTCAGCCTCCCAAGCAGCTATAGGCATGCACCACCATGCCCAGTTAATTTTTTTTTTATTTTTTGTAGACACGAGGTCTCTCTATATTGTACAAGCTGATCTCAAAATTCTGGGCTCAAGCAATCCTCCTATCTAGCCTCCCAAATAGCTAGGATTACAGGCATGAGCCACCATACCCAGCCTATTATGCTCCATTTACAAATAAGAAACTAAGGTACTGAGAGGTTAGGAGCAGCAACTAGAACAGTGCCTCACACATAGCAAATGCTCGATAACTACTTGACGAATGAATGAGTGGTAGTCATGCCCAAGATCAGTCACACAACTAAGTGCTCAAGCCTAGATTTGACTAAGGCTGACTCTTAACCGACACACTAAGTGTCTTTATTTGGATGAAGTAAGTGAGAACATTTATGAACAGAAATAAAACATACCTGGATAGATGACAAAGTTTGAGCAACTGAAAAATTAAAATTGGTTCCATCGATGAAATTATAAAAGAGACAGTAGAGTGTTGAAGGTAAGAGCCTCATCTTTAGAGTCAGAAAGATCTGATTTAAAATCCATTTGCCTGTACTTACTAGTTATGTGACCTCCGTGAGTAACAACTTCACTTCTCTGTACCTCAGTTTTGTCATCTGTAAAATGGAATAGTAATCATTTCTTAGTAGGAATGTGGGATTAAGAGGGGAGTAAAAAATGTAAAGCTATTAGCACAGGTCTTGGCACATGGTAAATATTAATACTATTATTAGCATTTTGGATTCTTAAGAAAGGGAAATGATTTAATGGAAATGGTCCAGAGAAATTTAAATTTTGCAGCAGCACCCAGAATCAATTAGAAGACAAGAGCAAAGGCAAAAAGAATAGTAGTTGTTGAAGCAATGTAGACATCAGGTATTACCTGCAAGAGAGCAGTAGTATGATTGAGAAAGCAGGGAGCGGGGGAGGGGGTAGTTAATGACTCAGACAATGTAAAAGCCTAATCAGAATATAATAATAAATTTATCAGGCATTTTATATCTTTTTGGAGAACTCTGCAGTGATTGTTGACAACTTGTCATTGGAGTTAATATTTAAATGCCCTTTGGCTTGCAACTCAAAGCCTAATAATTATGGTTGTTCTAATTGTGATACCCTGAATATAGTGGCAAAATTTACTTGTCCCTTTTGGCCACCCCCCCCCATCACCAAAATAATATCAGGTTTTTGAGATCTAAAACAGTCTAAGTATTCCCTGCACCCCAGGTAAGTCTGCCCTTGAACAAGGGCTGCCGATTGAAAACCCATTGTCTGTTTTATTTCAGTGCAAGCAGCTAATGATTCAGTCTGTAGACTACAACAGAGGGAACAGGAACGAAAAAAGGTAAAAAATAGATCATTTAGATAATGGGGTATGTAACTCCTGGGTGTTTATTATCATTATATAATATTATTAGCAATTACTTTTTTTTTTTAAGTTTTTTTTTTCTTTTTTTTAATTGGGGGAAAACTACAAAGCATTTACAGTACAATGTTTACAGTCACAATTTGTAGTGAGCTGATTTCCCAAAATATATTACCACTCAAGTTGACTTATCTTGTTACATTCAAAAACCTACTCATCAGAAAATGCTCTGAATGTATTTTCTTTTATGCAATGATTTGTGAAGATTGAAAAATGGC